>JACCGJ010004962.1:0-15030 GCA_013407085.1 Atriophallophorus winterbourni | reverse complement strand
GTCTCAAAGTCGCTTATGTTGAGTCTACTGTCTCTCACGAACATGAAGCTGTTCCAACAAGATTGAAAGCACTGCTGAGACTGCAATTATTCCATTTCCACCCAGTCCCTCAAATCCAAGTGAACATTCATCACAGTCCACACAGTCTACCCAACCATGTATATACTCACCCCCATCTGTCCCTAAACTCGACTAACTCGTTCCGGTCGTACCGTCGTTCGAAGTGACCGCTAACCTAAACGACTTCTCTCAATGACCGCTTTGCGAGCGTTTGGGCAAAACTCTTTTCAAAGCTTAGGAGGGGAGTGTAGCGTTTCACATTTTCATACATTTTGTATCGTTGTTTTACTAAACTGCAACCGCATAAAATTTGAATATACACTTTTCCGTCCAACCGCGCGTCGTTCGTTCTGCCTCGTTGTGCTAGTCGACTGTTCTGTGTTGACTGTTCTGTGTTGACTGTTCTGTGTTGACTGTTCTAACGGAGTCGAGCTCCTTTTCAGCTGTCTCCGGACCTTTTCTCATCACTCTTTGTCCGTCTTGGATTTATTCGGAGCGGATTATTCTGTGTGTAGTGGAATATACTTCTTCACTGTCCGTGAGTTTTCATTGTCATATTTTGTTTATGTTTTATCGTGTTGTTTGTATTCTACATTGGTATTTTTCCGCTACATAAATTGGTGAGCCCGACGTGATTTGTATTTCCTTTCGCTCCTATATCATTTTTTTCATCATGGAATCTGACGTCTCTACCAACTCTCTTAGCCTTAACGCTGTTGTTGTCCCTTTTCCTAATTTTGACGGTACTAATCCGCGTGCATGGTTTCGTCTGATGGAAAACACATTTCGGCTCAGCGGAATTACGAAACAGGACACGATGTATCTGTATGCTTCGAATTCTCTCCCCACTGCGATTGTCGCAGAGGTTTTTGATGTAATTGATGTCATGCCTCCTGAAACCCCTTACGATCTACTCAAGGCCGCTGTTTTGAAGCGAACCACTATATCGGAAGAGGGCAGATTGCGTCAGCTTCTCTCAAGTGTTCAGCTAGGTGATCGCACTCCCTCGCAGCTTCTTCGCCATATGCGCGCATTGGTTGGGGACTCAAAGGTCGATGACTCTATCATTCGTCAATTATGGTTTAAATGTCTACCTGTAAGCATGGCGTCCATCCTAGCAGCCTCTGCCACCCGTTCCACGTTGGATGAGCTTGCTGATATAGCGGATAAAATCAACGAATATTACGGACATCATACCGTCCAGCAAGTTGAGACACCCAAGCCATTAATCCCCAATGAACCCTTCAAATCCACAGAAAGTCTGTCAGAACGACTATCCAGAATTGAACTCTCTATAGCAAATCTGACGCGTTATGCTGAAACCCGCACTCACTCCGATTCGAGACGACGCAGCAGTGCGCCACAACACCGCAGTACGTCACAACACCGCAGTGCGTCGCGACACCGCAATCAGATTTGTTATTTTCATCGACGTTTCGGTGACGATGCGCGTAACTGTCGCCCCGGTTGCAAATACCCCAAGTCTGGCGCATTCTTTACACAGGGAAACGCGAGCGCCAGCCAGTAGTGGCGACGACTGTCGCTGGCCAACCCGTTAGTCGCCTCCTGTATGTCACTGATCGGAATTCTCATCAGAATTTTCACGTCGACACCGGTGCTGAGGTGAGCGTTTTACCTCGATCTGCAGAAAAACGCCACCTTCAAGCTACAGGAATTTGTCTCCAGACGGCTAACCAAACAAAAATTGCCACGTATGGTCAGAAGTTTCTAAACCTAGACTTCGGACTCCGCCGGCAGTTCCCTTTTCTTTTTATTATTGCCGATGTCAAACAGCCAATCCTTGGTGTTGATTTTCTTGCGCAGTTTGATTTAGTTGTTGATATTAAGCGACGCCAATTGCAAGATAAGATTACTTCACTTCACGTATCTTGTAAAACCGTTGCACTTAATTCCATCAACTTACGTGTGTGCCTTCCCGATTCTGATGAGTTCTCTTCCCTCGTCACGGATTTCCCTTCGCTGGTGCACCCCTCAACTGCAGCGACCAACCCCAAGCACCTGGTTTGACATCACACCGTCACCAAAGGACGACCAGTTCTTGCCAAGCCCCGTCGGCTCCCGCCAGACAAACTTCACGCAGCTAAAAACGAATTCAAACATATGGTAACCCTTGGTATAATTCGGCCATCCGATAGTCAATGGCCTCGTCGCTGCATTTGGTTGCAAAGAAAAATGGCGACTGGAGACCTTGTGGTGACTATCGTGCACTCAACGCCATCACCATACCCGATCGGTACCCTATTCCACATATCCACGATTTTTCCCTGCATCTCCGTGGAAAGCACTTTTACTCAAAATTGGATTTGGTACGGGCCTACCATCAGATACAAATAGCCGAGGAGGATATCGCCAAGACAGGTGTCATTACCCCATTTGGTCTCTTCGAATTTCTCCGAATGCCATTTGGACTGCGCAATGCAGCTCAGTCCTTCCAGCGATTTATGGACCAAATTTTTCTTGGATTAGATTTCGTTTTGTATATATCGACGACGTCCTCATCGCCAGTACCACTGCAGAGGAGCACAAAAAACATTTACGCGTTGTTTTTGAACGTTTTGACAATTACGGAATCACTATTAATCCCGAAAAGTGTGTCTTTGGTCAAACCAGTGTCCAATTCCTTGGTCATCAAATCGACTCCCATGGTATTAGCCCGTTACCCGACAAAACCCAATCTGTCGTAGAATATCCTTCACCCCAATCCATCAAGAGCATTCGTCGTTTTCTTGGTGTCATCAATTATTACGGTCGGTTCATCCCCAATTGTGCTCAATTGTTACAACCCTGAACTGATTTACTACGAGGAAATCCAAAGAAACTCGTGTTGACAGATGAAGCGGAGGCCGCTTTTGTCGCCGTGAAGAAGGAGTTGTCAACAGTTATGTCCTTGAGCCACTTGGATACCACAAACAGTGCCCGCCTTGTGCTCGAAACAAATGCTTCTTCTGTTGCAGTGGGTGCATCTCTACAACAGTTGATCGGCTGCGATGCTCAACCACTTTCCTTCTTTTCGAAGAAGTTGCAACCAACGCAGACGAGGTACAGTACATTCGGCAGAGAACTTCTCGCTGTGTACTTAGCGATCAAACACTCACGACACTTTTTGGAAGGACGTCAGTTTACCATCTATACTGATCACAAGCCCCTCGTTTATGCAGCTCGCACCTCTACGGATCGTCACTCTCCTCGAGAAATCCGTCAGTTGGACTACATATTGCAGTTCACTGACGATATTCGCTTTATCGATGGTAGCAGAAATGTTGTTGCTGACGCATTCTCTCGCACGGATTTATACCAAGTCAATCGACCATCTGTGGACCTACAGGATCTTGCCCGGCATAAGGAAGCTGATCCTGAATTTTCCGTCATCACAAATAACCCTTCCCTTCGATTTTCATGTTTACCCCTCCTAAACTGTGACGCTCATATCCATTGTGACATTTCTACCGGCAAGCCGCGACCATTTGTTCCACAATCTCACCGCCGGATTATTTTTGATCACTTTCATGGATTATCTCATCCGAGCATACGCTCAACAGTACGTCTTATTACCGAACGTTTCGTATGGCACAACGTACGGAAAGATATTCGCCAATGGGCAAAACACTGTGTTACGTGTCAAAAGGGCAAGATTCATAAGCACACCCGTGCTGCCCTTGCCACATTCCCCCAACCTGACGCGCGTTTCAAACATGTGCACCTGGACATCCAAGGGTTACACCAACATTTTGACGTGTGTGGATCGATTCACGCGTTGGCCTGTTGCCACGCCTATGTGTGATATTTCATCAGAGACTGTTGCTCAGACGTTTGTTCATTCATGGATATCTATCGTTGGCGTTCCGGCTACTATCACCACAGACAGAGGATCTCAATTCACCTCTGCATTGTTTCGGGATGTTAGCCGAATGATCGGATCAACACATATGTGTACGACGGCATATCACCCCGCGGCAAATGGATTAGTCGAACGGTTCCACCGTCAATTGAAAGCTTCCATCACCGCTTCCTCGTCCAGTGTGCATTGGTCTGAACGGCTACCCATCATTATGTTGGCAATCAGGAACACGGTCAAGGAGGATGCCGGATGTTGTCCGTCGGAACTTGTTTTTGGTACCGCACTACGACTGCCTGGCGAGATGATTCTTGACTCCCGCCACACCGGTGAGCTCGATGTTTCCTCATACGCCGCGAGATTGAAGGAGCAATTCAAGTCTGTTCGTCCCGTCCCAACGCGCCCCAACAACCGTACCGCCCAAGTTCATCCCGACCACTCAACCTGCCCCTACGTTTTTGTTCGTGTCGACGCCGTGCGGAAGCCCCTACAGCCGCCCTACGACGGTCCCTTCAAAGTTTTGGTGCGCAAGCCGAAATATTTTGTCCTGGACAAAAACGGAACACGAGACTCCGTCAGCATCGACAGGTTAAAGCCAGCCTATATCGATTCCTCATACGGTCAACCCTCTTCGAATGACTCTAATGTGGTATTCCCGTCAACCCCTCCGACCAAGCCAATGACCGAGGACCCTGTTTCCCTCTCCCAACCAACCGACAATACTCAACCTACAGTTTCTCGCACGCGTTCTGGGCGCTGTGTCTCTTTCCCCGCCCGGTTAGCAGAGTTTTTCCCCTGATTTTTCGATCGTTGGTCGATCCGACCAACGCTCTAGGGGGAGCTCTGTAGCGTTTCACATTTTCATACATTTTGTATCGTTGTTTTACTAAACTGCAACCGCATAAATTTGAATATACACTTTTTCGTCCAACCGCGCGTCGTTCGTTCTGCCTCGTTGTGCTAGTCTACTGTTCTGTGCTGACTGTTCTGTGCTGACTGTTCTGTGTTGACTGTTCTAACGGAGTCGAGCTCCTTTTTAGCTGTCTCCGGACCTTTTCTCATCACTCGTTGTCCGTCTTGGATTTATTCGGAGCGGATTATTCTGTGTGTAGTGGAATATACTTCTTCACTGTCCGTGAGTTTTCATTGTCATATTTTGTTTATGTTTTATCGTGTTGTTTGTATTCTACATTGGTATTTTTCCGCTACAGGAGTATTATAGTGTTTTCCATTTGCATAACTTTTACTGCGTTTGTTTTACTGCTTATGCCGACTAGCGTATTATGTACATATTAAGCGCGCGGTTTTTGGATTACACGTGGCTTGACGCATCTCTTGTTCTGTTTTGAGACTAGCTCCATCCACTGTCGTAATTGTGCTGGAGTTCATGTGTTCTGTGGTTGCGTGATTTAAACTACATCGGAATAGCATTGTTTTTCGACTATAAACTGTTAGTGGTAACACTCTTAGTTGCCCAGTCTTATTTATTACTTTATCTTGACTAGGTTTACCACTACATGCTTTATCACCATTTTCTACTCTCATTATAATACACACCATTTTCTCTCTCTCTTTTCAGCTACTCTACTCCAAATGTGAATTGAATAAAGCCTAGTTAACAGGCAATCATTCAGTTCAGTTCAGTTAGCACAGTACTGGAAATGGCTGATAAGCCAATCTGGCGTCCAGAATTTCTGTCGGTGGAAAGCTTCAAATGAGTGCCCACCGCTGCCAAAGTTGGTTCCTTCTTCTCTGGTATCCTTGTCGTATGCGATGATACGTCCGGTGTTTTCCAGGCCGTCCTTCGGTCCCAGAATTTGTAGCTGCGACTTAATAAAAGGAAAGGGTTACTCGTCACCAAGCCGGTAAGAGGTTAGCTATGGAAAATTGGTGCGTACATTTAAAACATGACATTTGAAATGAGGTATTATATAACAGGATTTTTTGTTTTTTTAAATCGTGTTAATGACTATATAAATTCAAAATGAACAAAAATGGATTATTCTTTCGACAGGCAACCTGCATATTCATGGAGAAAAGTTTGGGAAAAGCTCATACCACAAGGAATCTAAACCCTTTTGAATGCACTTACTGATGTGCAAGCGATTAGTTCCTCAGGCAGCTTGTTTCAGAAGCTTACCACACTTTCACTGAAGAAGTGTTGCCTAAGATTCAGACGGCTGTGGTTTTTCGCGAACTTTAATGTATGTCCTCTAGTTGAAGGGTTGACCGCTCGAGAGAACAGGATTTGACAACCCTCGTTGCCTAAGCCTTTAAGGATTTTTAAAGTTTCTATTAGGTCACCCCGTACACGCAGACGCCGAAGGGAGAAGAGACCAAAAGAAATTAGGGGTTCTTCATAGGGTTTCCCAAACATACCTTCAACCATTTTGGTAGCCAGGCGTTGGACTCTCTCTAGTAGTAATATGTCTTTTTGAAAGAAGTGGCTCCAGGTTTGACGCAGTATTCTAAATGCGGCCTGACAATCGCCGTATATAAGGGGATAAACACATCCAACGTTCTACATGTCAGAACGGATTTAAGCCTAACGAGTTCTTCTCCAGCTCGTTGTGCAGCTGAGGCACATTGTGCAGCCTATTTGAAGTCCGCTGTTACGACTATACCCAAATCCTTAACCCTCTGAATAGGTTCAAATTCGATCCTACTGTTATTCGCAGTTACAGTAATTTTGTCGACTGTTTGACAACAGAGGGCATTAAGTACCATCGAGCATTTAAATAACTTTTCAATATCTCTCAACAAATCACCGTGATTACTGGATCCGGTGAATTTGACATCTTCTCACTTGTTTGTTTTGTAATGAGCTACTTTCACATTGTAACTTCTTATTTTGTACATTCACTTTTGGCCTTGTGTGGTTATTGATTTTTTTGGCCGTGTATACTTAATTCGTATTAATGCTTAAACAACATACTTTTTGGCGTTTAATATAATTTTTGAACTCTTGGACTTTTTCTTCTTCTGTGGTTGCGAAGTTTGTGTGCGCCGCTTCGTGCGGGAATTGTGATTAAATGGATCCCCCAACATTTTAGCGCATTCTCAACCTCGTGTTTGAACTCTTGGATATTCTTGTGTGGATTATGTCGCTATAATTCCATTTCACTGAATCTTTCTTTGAACATTTACTCATTTGGTGTTTTAGTCAGTTCATTACATCTTGGTTGTATTGTGGGTAGTGCAGACTTATATTTTTGATCCACTGCATAATTGGTCAGCCCGACGAACCGCAATTTTTTTCATTCACAAGAAATTCGTATTTGTCCATTTTTGGCTTAGGTTTGGAATACTCACTTAATTCCTACCATGAGCGATTTCTCTATAAGTAATGTTCCTCCAAACCAACAATCATAATATATTCCGTGCACGTTACAGCATTAGATGCTTCTAATCTTCGTCTTTGGTTCGGCCGAATTGAAGCAATTTTCGTTTATATGACTTCACAGATGAATCTATTATGTATTCTCATCTGGTGCTCCTGCTCCCTCCCGACGTATCTGAAAAGGTTAGTGATCATATTTATTCTATGCCTGAGGACAAGCCATACGAAAAGCTCAAATCCGCATTAATATATCGAATTGGAATTTCCGAGCAAAGAAGCTCGACAGCCTCTTTTCCAAAATGGCTCTTGGTGATAAAAAAACATCTCAGCTTCTTCGCTAGATGAAAGAGCTAATTGGAAAAAAAGTATTTACGAGAGCACTTCCAAACAGTTGTGGTCTAAGCACCTCCGAACTGACATTTGCCAAGTGCTTGCTGGTTTGTGCACTTACGTTTCATTATAGGAACTAGCAGAAGCCGCTGGTAAAATGTTCGAAGCAAAGAAAGCCGACCAAATTACGATAGATTCTGCACCAATTCATTCCCACTGTCCATGTTCGGAATAAAAAACATATCACTGAACTAACTCTTGTGGCGAAGTCGCCCTTTCCGAAATCTTCCAAACAACCACGCTCAAAATCTAAATTTTGACGATCGAGAATAACTAAGCGCATATGTTGGTACCACAAGAGATACGGGCTAAAGACTCAATATGTATTTATTCATGTTCAAAAACCATCAAAATCAACGGTCAGCCAGTGACGGCGACTACTGTACTCGTGCAACCAAACCCGATTCGCCTGTTCTACGTAACAGACAAATCGAGTGATCTACGTTTCTTAGTCGATACTGGCGCTGAAATTAGCGTTATACCTCCAGCATCCAGTCACTCAAAAACGTCCTCCTACACTCCTCATGCGGCAAATGGCACTCGGCCAACGCCTTCTAACCTTCAATTTTGGACTAAGACGCAGATTCCCTTGGGTGTTTATCATCGCGGAGGTTAATTGCCTCATAATCGGTGACGACGTTTCCTTACTTCGGTCTAACTGTTGAAATAAAACATCGGAGATTAGTGGATATGACAACCTCTTTACAAGTGTCAGACATCAATATTAAAGCCTTTTCCTCTTGTATAAAGGCTGTCATTCCAAAAACGTCGACATTTAAATCTATCGTGCATGAATTCCCATCCATTATGCAACCCCAACGACCGATATACAAAAGGACCCATTCTGTGAAACACCACGTCGTCAATAGCAGACCACTGGTCTCTTTTAGACCTAGAAGACTTCATCCTTTCAATCTCAGAATTGCAAGAGCCGAATTTGAGCACATGCTAGAGCTTCGAATCATCCGCCCTTCCTCCAGATCCTGGTTGGCACCACTACATATGGTTCTCAAGAAGACCTCAAATGACTGGAGGACATGTGGTGACTACCGCGCTCTTAAAAACCGAACAGTGCTAAACAGATACCTCGTACTATACATCCACGATTTTTCTTTAAATCTTTTTGCTAGAACTATTCTTACTAAGCTTGATCTTGTCCGTGCTTACAACAATATCCCGGTAGCCCGGAAAGACATACCTAAAACGGCAGTCACAACTCCATTCGGCTTATACCAATTTACTCGAATGCCTTTTGGTCTGAGAAATGCTGATAAACTTTCCAGACTTTTATTGACGAAGTCCGTCGAGGCTTGCCGTTCGCCTACGCATACATCGACGACGACTTAATTGCCAGCAACTCTTCAGAAGAGCACGCCACACACATTTGTATTGTTATGGAGCGTTTAGTAAATTACGGCATCAAGATTAACCCTAGAAAATGCATTTTTGGCACAGGCACTCTGGATTTTCTTGGTCATCACCTCACTCGATCTGGCATTACACCTCTTCCAGAAAAAGCCCGGCGATTTCCGACTTTCCTGTCCCAACAACGTTAACTCATTTGCACCGTTTTATCGGTATGATTAACTTTTACCGCCGTTTTATTCCAAACTAAGCTGACTGATTTGTACAACTCCGAAGCAAAATCACTTCTGCTTTTGTCAGAGTCACTTGAACGTTTTGCCGCATCAAAAAAGCTATTTGCAGTGCACCTGATCAGTATTTTATTGATCCAGGCCCGAGCTATCCTTCATCATTGACGACCGGTGCCTTCAATTTTACTGTGGTAGCTGTTTTACAAAACACCTTAAGAACACAGTCCGTCCATTGTCATTTTTTGTCTAAAGTTTAATCTGGCGCAAACCCGATGCAGCACATTTGGCCGCGAATTACTTGCAAAATATTTAGCCATACGGCGTTTCCGTCACATATTGGAAGGTCGTGAATTCATCATTTTTACGGATCACAAACCGCTCATGTTTACACTGCATTCTCAACTCGATCGTCGTTCGCTGATACTGATATTTTGTTACGTCAAAGTAGAGGTGCTTTATCAAGACCTGATATTTCTATTTTGTCTGCAGGCACACGATTCGATCTCTCCCTTTTGGCTAACCATCAAACTGAGATTATTACAACCGAACCAGCGAAGTGTCGATCCTTGAATTTGCAGCAAATCGAGACGACAAACGCCGATGCCTTTTTGACGTGTGATAGTTCGACAAAGAAACCTAGACCACTTGTTCCTTCTTCACAAAGACGTGCCATTTTCGATCAATTTCATTTTATGTCTCTTCCTGGAAATTGTGCCACCGTGAGGCTGATCGCAGATCGTTTTGTTTGGCCGTCTATGAATATGGATATAGGAAACTGGTCCAGCATTACATTCCATGTCAAAAGAAGAAAATATCTCCACATACTATCACACCTTACGTCCCTTTTAGGCATCCAAAAAGTCAATTCTCACATGTGCATCTTAACCTCGTCGGTCCTATGCCATCACCGAACGTATATTTATTCATCTGAATGGCCATTTATCGCTTTGTTTGATGTCCGATTGCTGTTCCGATTAAAGACATGATCTGAGACTGTAGCACGCGCCTTCGGTCTTTTTGGTCTACATCAACGACCTTCCGAAACTTGTCACAGCCAAAATGGTTCTCTTTGCGGATGATGTTAAAGTTTGGATGCGAATCACGTCAATCGTGAACTGTTTGCGCTTACAAAGCGATCTGGATGTATTGAACAGCTGGTCGGAGCGAAACAAACTTCCATTCAACTTCCGAAAGTGTAAAATGTTGCAAATAGGCAAAGATTTCCCATTCTCATACAACCTTGGATCAAACCAACTTGAATGGACAACCAAAGAAAAAGACCTCGGTGTATGGATTAGTGGAAGTCTTAAGAATAGCATGCAATGCGAAGCAGTGTACAACCGAGCTAGCCGCATGCTAGGTATGCTTCGGCGGATTTTCGGACATTTTTCCCGTGAATCATTCCCCATGCTCATAAATACGTATATTAACCCGGTGATGGATTACTCAGTGCAAGCTTGGTCACCGTGGCTACAAAAGGACATCAAGCTGCTCGAGAGGATTTATCACAGAGCAACCAAAATGGTTGGCTGCCTCCGCAAACTACCATATGAGAATCGACTTGAGCAGCTTAATTTGGATACACTACTTCGCAGAAGGGTTCGATTCGATCTAATACTAACCTACAAAATAATGAACGCCAAGGCGCACCCTCTGAGGCATCTATTTCGCCTCCGGTCAAGCCATGTCACACGTACTCACCCATTGGCATTTGATATTCCACATTCCCACCGGAACTCCCGTCGGTTGTTCTATTCGGTGCGCGTTTGTTTCTTATGGAACTCCCTACCGTCAGATGTTGTCCAATCATCTAGTGAAAGGATTTTCAGGAACAAATTGGAAATATTTATGCGTACTAATTTCACCCTACATCCCGTTTATATAACATGATCTTTTTCCAATCGAATAAATTTTTTTTCATCATACAGCGACAATACATGGCATTTTTGTAACTACAAAACTGTTGATCTTCCTAATGACTCCATTTATTTTGTATATATATTTATTGTCCTTATACGAATATCCTGTGGTGTTGTACAGCTACGAGCTTTTTATACCATAAATTCTTGAATCTTGAATCTTCGCCGAACAATTGATAGCCAATTTTGGCACACCATCTATCATCACAACCGACAGTGGCACTCAGTTTCAGTCCCAATTGTTTCGAGATTTGACTCGACTCCTTGGCTGTCAGCACATCCAAACCACCGCCTACCACCCTAACTTGAATGGATTGGTTGCACGCTTCCACCGGCAGCTGAAAGCCTCTTTAGCTTGTCAGCATGATCCTAATAGATGGACTGAGAATTTGACACTTGTTCTTCTTGGAATTCGAACTACTATCAAAGAAGACATGCAATGCTGAGCCGTGGAGTTTGTTTATGGAACTAACTTGTGTCTTCTCAGCGAACTCGTTGTGCCTTGCCAGTCATTGCCTCCTATGTCAGATTACATTAATCGCTTGCGATCGTTTATGTCCAATTTGGATTTTACGCGTCCTTGACATCGCAATATACACCAACAAAAATCACCTCATCTCGATGTGTTTGATTCTGTTTTTGCGCGACGTGACTCTGTTCGTAAATCACTTCAACCATCCTATCATTGAGCACACAGAATTAACGAGCGTAAACCCAAGTACTCCATTTTGGAAATGAATGGTCGACGTGACATTGATCGTCTGAAACTAGCTTTCGTTGAACTTAGGCTGCCAACTTCATCAAGCGTCATTACTCCTGAATCACACGACCGTGTTATCCTCATGTGTGTACCTCCTATCATGTTCATCCCAATCCTCCGATCCCTTCCACCCCCGTTCAAACTCAAACCGGTAGACATGTGCATTGGCCCAAATCTCTTGCTGACCATGTAACCTCATGAACATTTCGAGCGTATATTGTTCTTCCTTAAAGCTCAACTAACGCTCTGGTGGGGAGTATTGAAATGAGCTACTTTCACTTTGTGCCTTCGTATTTTGTACATACGCTTTTGGCCTTGTGTGGTTATTCGTTTTTTGGCCATGTATACTTCATTCGTATTAATGCTTGAACAACATACTTCTTTGCTTTTAATATAATTTTTGAACTCTCAGACTTTATTTTCTTTCGTGGTTGCGAAGTTTGTGTGTGTCGCTTCGTGTTGGAATTGTGATTAACAGATCTCCAACATTTTAGCGCATTCTGCACCATCCATCTCTTGGATATTCCTGTATGGATTATCTTGATATCGTTCCACTTCACTGAATCTTTTTTTGAACATTTACTCATTTGGTCTTTTAGCGAGTTCATTCCATTTTTGTTGTATTGTGTGTAGTGCAGACTTATATTTTTGGTCCACTACATTTTGATCGATCAATCAGAACAGCCAAGGTGAATGTCACGATAGCTCTTTGTTTGTTATATACTTTCGGTATGCCTATGACTAAACTCGTAGCATGTGCACTTCATCTATTGGAATAGTAAAACGTTGCTTACTTCAATCAAAACCGGCTCCCTTCGCAACTTCATTCGGATGGTATATTGAACGTTACAATTGTTGTATGGTAGTTATGCATTTGGTAATTGTTGCTGGTGTGATGCTGTCAATGCTGATGATGCAACAACAGATTACGGATGGTATGTTTGCATTTTTGAGGTATTCTGTCGTCTTATGCCGCTTATAACGCAGTACAAGTTTCCCACTTTTCCAGTTTTACTACTAACAATTGGGATATGGGGTCGACATTTATCCTGTAAAAGTGATACAAGAATCCCGATAATGTCCAGTTCAATGTCCAGTGAGGCTATGTTTAGGGGCATTTGATCCCATACTGAAAAATTTTTACCTGTCGCCCATTTGACATATAATTTCTTGGTTGTCTCTCGTCATGTGCTTCATTTACCACTAATAAACGAAAAATGGGGATAGCGAAAACTTATTACTCAACTTCTGATTAATTTGAGGACATTTTTGGGGGAGTATGTGAGCTTATCCAGTGATCCCTACTAAATCCCCCTTTTCAGTGGTCGTTATCTTTCTGAAGAAGACATTGGTGAAATTCACACGTCTTTTACATTTTGCTATAACTGTTCAGTTCAGAAAACTACTTACGCTAATGTAACCGCCAACGCGTCAATTTCATCACTCCTGGGGCCCGTGTGGTGCTATTGTCATCAGACAGCAACGCCTCGAGTCTCAACTGGAAACAGACACCCAACCTGCTTGCAAAAGTTCTAAAGAAAGTCATGTGGTGCCAAGTGTGCCTCACTTGACAAAATCACATCCTACCTCTTCCCTCACAAAGCCACAACCTAACAACGTAAAGTAAATATTAAAGTTCAAAAGACCAATCACCACAACATGCACTCCTTAACCATTTTATGTACAAATATGTCAGAAAGTTTATCTCCATGCTTTCAAACACACGGGCAAGATGAAACGCAACAGTGGCGTGCTCTATGTGAAAACCTGCAACTTGACATAAACGCGGTTTCTATAGTACGTCTTTCTAGGCACCAGAACTTGCCTCACGGGGATGCCTCAAGTCTGCTTACAATCACCCTTGACTCCTCAGAGAAGTTTGAAGAGGTATTGCTCACGTCCCAACTTCTCCGAAACACTAATTCGACTGTGCGTATTTTTACTTATGTTCCTTGGCCCTAGATGCAAATGTAGAAGCAAGAATTCTACGATTGGAAATTGGCGATCGATAAACGGTTTGCCTTAACTTGAAAGTGATGATTCGGCCAAGAACACTTTACACGATTGTTCTCAATGGCGATATAATCAAGAACTCAGCAAAATTCACGAAACTGTGATGACTGCAGTGAAGCGCCTTCCCACGTACCGCATCTAAAATTACCTTCCAATCAGAAGATTTGGTCAATACTGATTTGCGCTTGTCGTATGATAAAAGCTTTGTACCGACATAGGTCCGTCTTCGCCCTGCAATTGACAAACCAAAACCCCGTCCGCAACCGTCAGTCATGCACATCACAGATCAATCTGCTAGCGAACATCACACGACCGCTTCAAAAACTCGCCACAGTGCGGTCGGTTGAATAATGACAAACCCATTTAACACACTGCATATTCTACAATTGCACAGTCTTTTATGCTGTTCCACAAATACCGCTGGTTCTCTGAAAACTTTCAGAGCTCCGTTACCGCCATTCCCAGTGGCATTGTATATAATAGCCATTACCGAGACCTGGTTATCAAGCGCAGTTCATAACGCCGAATGAACCGTTTTAAACATGTCATCACATCGCTGCGACCATACATCAAAGAGAGATGGTGCTGCTACATCATCACGAAACATTTCGCTACGAAACCATTAACAGACACTGCATTATGTGACACTGATGTTCTTTGGTGCCAAATCTAGCTCAAATAGGACAGACTTCTCCTGATTGCAGTGGTTTATAGATCTTTCAGTAGTAGTCCATAGCACGATTACCCTTATCTGTCGTAACTTCCACAAGTTTTAAGCGGAAATTCTCCCTCAAAGTGATAATGGGGGACTTTAATTGTCCAGCGTTTATGCGGATCATGCCTCTTAATTATTAGCCACCACGCTGTTCGAAATACTTGTAACCCATCCATTATACAATCATTTTCACTAGGCTACTCGGAATTGGGGTAAGAATAAAGCATTCTTTCTGGATTTCATAGGCAATAAAGAAGAGTTAATTATTAAAAACCTTTTCTCTAATACTCCCCTGGGTCAGAGCGACTACTTTGTTATGGCGTTTTATATTTGTCTCTTTAATGGATTACTTCAAAGAACCGATCTCGACTTCTTTCACCAA
>JACCGJ010004961.1:0-53534 GCA_013407085.1 Atriophallophorus winterbourni | reverse complement strand
ATCGGTGACGTTCATTTAATTTGTGTTTTAAATGTCAATATTGTACATTTATGATGCCTGAACGTTTAGCAAGTTTAGTGCGTGATTCAGTTAGGTCCCTAAAAGATAGTCGCAATGGTGCCGACGATTTTGAATCTCCTACTGTTGGTAGACATGGTCTCGACTGTAACTGTGCACCTTCTAAACGGGCACTTGAGTTGGAGCAAGATTTAGCGATTGCTAATGCTACAATCTTGAAATTAACTCATGGTACATGTCATAAACGAGCTTCAGACCTAGCTTGTACGGTGGCCCACTCAGTTTTAGATGAGTTATTGGAAGAGGCCCGACGATTGATTGGCCAGTCAGAAGGCTTTGCGATTCTTGCTTCATCGATGCATAAATGTCAGGTTGCCCTCACTCTATTGGAGTGCCAGGCTGTTTTGAATGCAAGTGACACTTTGGAGTATATTGTGCATATATTACCGGATGTGTTCCAGCAACAATGGACTGATCTGATGAACGCTGTATACTGCGAGGGATTAGAAATTACTTTTCAGCAACTCACAGACTTTGTGACACGTCGAGCTCTTATTGATTGGAGTCGATTTGGTCAGTATTGTAAATGTTGCCAAAAGGATTTCATAGCAAGGCATGTTAGCATCGATGATTGTCAAGAAAGGGTTTTTATTGATGTAAAGTTGAAGGATCTTGATGTTTGTGTTGTCGATGGTGATCAGGAAGCTGAGTTACCTGACACTGAATTAGCTCAGTCGGATTTTGTGACTGAATTTTCCGACACTAATTCGGATCAGATGGAGACTAAGCCTGGCACACCTGACACCTATTCAGCTCCAATGACTAGTAAGCCTGGTTCACATGACACTGAGTCAGCCGAAAGGGGGGCGACAGATGGTATCCATGACAATCCATATGATTGGAGTAAAGTGTTCCGTTGTGTACCTGATGTGTTATTTGTGTTTCGATCTCATGATACACTAATAATAATTTGCACATTAGATTTGTTTAATTGGCGCGAGATGTCGCTGTTTGAGGATGAAATACACAAGGCTCGTTTGGGCGGGGTTGCATGCGTAAGCTTCTTGTAAGGAACGGTGGCAGAACCGGATGACGTGGTGGGTCTTAGTCTGGCAAACTATTTCCCTATAAAAAGCCACATGTGTCCAATGATGGCAATGCGACGTGGCGTGTGTGACTCGCCACTAAATAAAGTCATTTGCTGCACGGAATTCGTTATGGTATTCGTTGTTAATTTAAGTCCTAGAAAGAATTTGGTCGGAGGTGTAAGGTTCAAAGTAGTTTGAAATTCTTCTTTCTCCTTCGACATTCTTTTCATTTTGAACTTAGTTACAAAACTTGAATTTTGTGAAATAGATTTTGCTTGTGTTTTATTTTCCTACAGTATTTTGATATAAAACATTTCTTTTTGTAATTATTTTATTGGAAATCTTCTGTTCACATATTTGGTGAAGCTTTTGTTTTAATTCATTGTTGAAGCCATTGTCGGTCATTGTTGTTGAATTTGATTGCCATTTTGGGCACTTGTATTTGGCTTGAATTTTGACACCACTTTTGGGTGTCTTGTCTTTGATAGACATTTTGGACGGCAATTTTGGTAACTCCTTTTATTCTATTTATACCTCAGGTCGTCATTGAACTTGTTTGCATTGATATAATTGATTCTGGAGTATTTTGACTCCACTGTTTGCTGTACGTTCCTATAGAGTTGAGGTTTGTATAATTATTGTTGTTGTAATTGTTGCTAATTACAGTACCGTATAACATCCGAATTGTGGTTTTGAATTTGTCGAACTAAGAAACGGGTGGAATACGCGTTACTCACGTCACAGACGTTACACTACCAGTCGTTTTAACGGATCGCGATTTTGCTATTATCATCGTCGAATCGGTGCAAAGGCCCTGCATTGCACTTAAGAATCAAATTTGTACAAGCAGGGAAACCGCGAAGCCAGACACTATACACAGGAGCTCTGTCTGGCACCCTTCATAGCCGTCTCTTCCACGTTACCGACAGGGCCACTATAATGCGATTCCTCATGGACACAGTGCCGAAATTAGCGTCATCTTACCATCCAATATGGAACGCAAGAACCCGTCTCCGTTGACGTTACAGGCGGCAAACGGCACGGAAATTTCTACTTTCGGTCATAGATCACTTTCTGTTGAATTAGGTCTCAGACGTTACTCTTGAGGGATTTTCACAATTGTCGATGTCAAAGTACCAATTCTGGGTGCAGATTTCCTTTCTCATTTTGATCTTTCGATCAATATAGCTACAAATGAGCTTATTGATAATTTAACAAAGATTAATACGTTTGGTAACTTTTGTGATTCCCTCCATCCGAACAATTCGAGTATTTGCCCATGACATGCATCGGCGTTCAGTGACTTATTGACAGAATTTCCCGAAGATTTTAAGTCGGTTTCGCAATTTACTACTGGTAAACATGATGTGAAACACAACATTCTGACCCGTGGTCCTCCAGTGTTTAACAGACCCCGTGGTTTGGCTCCAAAAAAGTTCGATGTCGCAAACCGTGAGTTTGAACACAGGCTTGAACTTGGAATTATCTGGCCATCCAAATCGCCCTGGGCAAGCCCCGTTCACATGGTTGAGAAAAGTACAGCTGACGCCTGGCGTCTATGAGGAGATTACCGTGCTCTTAACAGAGATACTGTTCCCGATCGTTACCCTATTCCCCACATACACGACTTCGCACTTTCTTTGCATGGAAAACTGTGTTTTCCAAACTGGACCTGTTGTGCGCTTACCAGCAGATACCTGTCGCAGAAGAAGATATCCCGAAATCAGCCATCACTACACCTTTTGGACATTATGAATTTCTTAAATTGACCTTTGGTTTACGCAACGCTGCTCAAACCTTCCAGAGATTCATCTACCAATTTTTCCGAAGATTATCTTTTGTTCATGTATACATTGATGACGTCCTCATTGCTAGCTCGTCTCAAATGGAAAATGCAGTACATCTGCGTTCGGTATTTCAGCGTTTTTCCCAGTTTGGCGTGGCGGTGAACCTGGATAACTGCCTGTTTGATGTCGCTGCTCTTGAAATCTTAGGACACCATGTAGATAAAAACGGCATTTGCCCCTTGCCCGATAAACTCTCGTCCATTAACGACTATCATACAGGCTACAGGCTACGCTGTGGACGTACAAATTTGTGCTCTCATACTTTTGGATCTTATTGCTCGCTTTCTTGACGGATATAGACGGTTCTTGTATCATTGAACTCGTCTCAACTTCGTCATTCGGAATATACTATTTTCCAGTCAGAGAAACGTGAATTCTTGAAAATCAAAACTTTCAGTTTCTACCCAACATCGCATACGCGTGCAACAATGCTTTCAATCCAGAATAACGTAACAACTCGGATACAATCAGGAAGATCTCGCTATTTGGTATTTACTGACAGTTATTTCAACATTGTCGGATCAAATCTCACAGAACAGCCTTCACGGTAAAGTATACGCTATTCTACTGTCCGTTGGATTGTACTGCATCACATCCACTCGTTTTTGCACACCACCGCAAGAAACCGATCGATAATCGACCGCTTCGCTCAGTGCATCGACTCGATCTCGCAAAATTGTAACGATGACTGACAACGTGACCTTAAACGGAACCGGCATGACCTTGAATGGACCTGACGACGAGGCTTTTAAAAAGTGCAAACTTTTTCAAAAGCTGGCAAGTCTCAGATCGGGTTAAGTTAATTGTTACTTGTGTTCAATTGCTATTCACACGAAATGAGAAAAGTATTTATCACACGAATCTGTGACTCTAATTAATAATGAAAATCTGCTATATATGTAATCCACGCAGATTGAAAGTAACTAGTTATTTATCAAGATCCGAAAACTCTGATTTAATTATGGAAAGACGCATGTTTGCTGTAGATGCGAACCTCAAACGGCTTGAAAACACGTTAGAGTCTTTCCAAACATTTGCGTGTCAGGAAGCGCTGAAACCAGTTCTGAACGCAGTCCCTAACCACATTAACCGCAAGAGCTACAGGGAAGAACTAACTACTACGTAAACGCTGATTTCTCCAGAAATGGACCAAGGTCCTTTTCAACAGCTCGATACGACCGATGAGTCTGCAAATCAGACCTGTAGTCAAGTGAATGAAAGTGCTACATTGCCGAAGGATGTGCATAAGCTCAGACCAAAGATTTTGAACACTAAAACCCCCTAAAAGACAAACATTGAAGATCTAACGGTAATTTGTAGTAATCTCGTTGAATCAACTTCGCCATCGCTAAAGCAACGCGAAGCAGATGACAGGAATCCATGGAATGACTTTTGCAGAAGCTAAGACATCACTGCCTCACCTCCTCCTCTCAAAATATCATTCCGCACAGATGAGATGAAGGATAGAATACTCCAGGCGTGGTATCAATAACGAAAATTTGCACCTCCTGAAATTCGTATTCGGGCTGTATCAGACAATAACGAATGTCACTTTTTTGGAGCGAAGCGAAGTGCGAAGCGAATTTTCGCAGTGCCCTGACTGCCCTTCGCGATGGCGAATAGTATCAAAACGAATATCCGAATTGCACTTCGCCATAACGAATATTAGCGAATAATCTTCGCTCAACTTCGTTGTCAACCAAAAACGTCGTTTTTGACAAAAAACCTTGCTATGAATTGCTATAATTCGCTAATATTCGTTTGAATTCGCCATTCTTCGCTGAAATAAAACGAATTCCGATATAAATTATTTTTTCGACCATGAAAGAACTTTTATTTGACTAGGGAGGACTTTTTCATGAGCTTTGGAATTGGAAATATACAAAACCTTTTTCTCTCAAAGGAAATTAGTCTCCTCCTCTGACTCGGTCTCTGTGACCGGGGTTCTGGAACTGGACCTGGTGCCGGAACTGGTCCGGCTGCCTCCAGTCAGCGGGGAGTAGGCCCCCGCCGTGAGCTCCTGGGTGTCGACAAACTCGACATCCTCAAGGTTGGCCTCAGGGTCATCCTGGTCTTTGAGCTGCTGCTGACTCTGAGTGCTGGTACCTTCGCCATTGGTGAACTCCTAGATGCGGAGCTTCATCCTCTTCATGTAGAGGAGCACTCTCTCGTAATTGTCCTGAATGTAGACGAGCTTCTGTACCCTCTAGTTGTTTAGAAGGCTTCGGGTGGGCTTGGTCACGAGTCGAGCTTCCGAGAAGACCCTCTCTGATGAGGCCGAGGTTGCCGGGATGGCGTAGACCATCCTAAAAGGAAATGAGACAGGTTTAGTATTTTGTATTAGGTTCCAGGGTGTGCAAAAGTTAAACTACTATTTTGAAGTATACCAATACTATAACAAAGTATAGCAATACTACATCTAAGAATAGAAAATAATATATCGAAGTATAGTGAATAATATCGAAGTATGGCGAAGTTTAGCGAATATTATAGCGAAGTATGGCGAATAAGGAGAATAAATTATAATCCAACGGAAAATAAGTGACCTTTAACTTTGAAACAACTTTCTGGGCGACTTTGGCGAGTAGAGGGAGCTTCTTGGCCTTCATCTTCCAGTACTGGAGCACGTCGATGTCCTCCTTTTCCAGGGTAGACGCCATCCACTCATTCATCTCCTTGACATAGGAAGGAACTGGGGCTGGTTAAGACTGGGACTGGGACTAGTCGACGCTGCCAAAAGCCAATTCCGGATCAAGATCAAGGTCATGGTGCTCTCGGAGTAAACCTTTAAGATTTTGGCAAGCGGGTTCCGGCATCTGAATGGATGGTGGGGCGGCTAGGGACAAGTTGGCCAAGAGCAACTTGATGCTCTGCTCGCACTCGTAGAAGAGGTGACCATGAGACCTGGTTCTGAGGCACACGGCCTTCTGAGTGAGGTTCAGGTAGTGCGCCATCTTGTAGAGGTCAACGTTCCTGCCCAGCTCGGGAACTCTGATCTTTATCTCCTCCTGGAACTTCTTGATGAATGCCTTGGTGGCATCCTTAAATTCGGCAAACAGCTTGATCCTGGAGGCGGACATCATGGCAATCTTGGCCATGTCCGGAATGACATGCTGCAAGGTGGGCGTCTCATCTGCCTGGAGACCTTTGCTGACCTTGATCTGCTCGAAGGGCCAGATGATGTCTTCCATGTCCTGAAACTGCCGCTTGTTTGGAATGAGGGCCACAAAGCCTGAAGGGGTGTAGAAGACATCATCCTTCAGCGACAGCATGACCGCTTTGTTCCGGACGATGGATGTGATGGTCATGCACATTGAAGACCAGCGGATCTTGCTGTACTGAACGATCTTGATGAAGGGAACTGTAAAGGAATGACTTCTGAACTTCGAAGTTATAGCAAATAATAACGAAGCTTCGCTAATAATATGGCGAAGCTTTGCAAATATAGCGAAGTATAACGAATAACATAGCAAATTATATAGCGAATTGTAGCGAATAGTATCGAAGTTAACCGAATATTGCGCTCACTCACCTTCCAAGTCAGCTGCCTTCTTACTCATGAGATCGTTTCTGACCGAAGAACGCTCGACCCCGGTGGCCAGAGCCCTGATCAGCTTGACCAAGTCTCCAACTTGGCCTTCTGGTTCAGAAACTGCTTAGAAACGTCCGGATGCTTCGACATGATGTGGCCGACCATGCCTTGGGGGGTTCCCCAGAGGCCGGGCGATGGATTGGCCACAATCCTTGACATGGCAAGGAGCTCGAACTTCTCTTTCCTTCGCACCTTTCTTCACAGCCTCCTTCTTGAAGAAGTTCCAGATCGGTGATCTAGTAGGCTTGTGTCGGTAGGTGGTGTGATGAATGTCGTTATCATCATCATCATTTGACGGCGGCGGAGACATCTTTCTGGAGGACTTGGGTGTCCAAGGGTCTTTGGACGGTAGCTTGACGTTGAGATCGGGCTCCTCTTGGACTTCTTGGCCGAGGCCGAGTCTTTGTCCTTGTCCGACTTGTGGTGCGTCTTCGGGGCGCTAATGATGAGACTTTGATGAGACAATTGAAATTTCATCCTATTTATAGTCCTCCAACAAAGCAAGCAAAAGAAACAAACGCCCAGGCAAGGCGGGAAGCACCCACGCAGAGCAGCAAACACCGAAGTAGATCAAAACACCCACGCCCTTCGCATCCGGACACACATCTACGCGAATACATTTAAAATATTAAAGTACAAAGAAGTACAACCCTTTGTCTACTGACCGTAACTCTAGTTACCACCTCAAATGTTAGCTTATAGCAATTAAACAAGCAGTCGGTTGCTAAGTAGCTTACGTCGGTACCTTCAGTCACCATCGGAGTGCACTTGTCTGGCCTTTGTCTATCAACAAGTCAAAAAGTGTCAAAATTAAAAACAATTCCCGTAGACAAAGGGTTAAAATATTAAAGTACAAAAATGAACACTCTTCGCTTTTAGCAAAGACTTCGCTATCATGCTGTTACACCAATTCTCAAAGCTTTATGGGCAAGTTCACTGAACTGTATTCACGTGCGACCGTGTCGTCTTGGGATTTGATTGCAGTGACAGAAACCTAGTTGTGTAATTCTATGCACGACTCTAAACTCAAAACCCCTCATATGATGATCTACAGAAATGATCGAGCAACAAAAGGTGGCGGTGTCCTCCTCTACTTACATGAAAGCATCAACTGCACTATACTTCTCTCCCCGGACTTAGATGTCCCAGATACATTGTTTTGCTCTTTTGACTTACATGATAAACGTAAGTGCCTCTCAGCATTGATTTATCGACCCATTCTTCATCATCTGCCGCTAACACTGTTCTTTCTAATACAATACGTTTTGCATTGAAGCTCACATATTGACATTCGCTCCACCTCGGTGATTTTAATGTACCGACCCTTGCAACACACATTACAGGTGACGATTCATCTAAAAGATTTCTTCAAGAAATAATCACTTGCACCCCTCTTTACAACCATGTGCAACAACTAACGCGATTTCGATCTGAACAAGCCCCATCTAGCCTGGACCTCATACTTACCAACGAAGAACTCATGATGGAATCTGTTTCCTATATAGCTCCACTCGGATTGAGTGATCATGTTGTCATGACATTTGATTATATTTATCAATACGAACCAGCAGGAAATACTCAACGAACGTATACAACTGTGAACTCTGACTTGCTTCGAGCTCTTGGTACTGCAAATCGATAAGATTTCCTTGAACTCAAATCAGCTAAGGAAATCTGGGAGACGTTTTACAGCCAACTTCGTATTATCATTGACTTATCATCGAAGGTGGTGTAGTGGACCGAAGATATAAGTCAAGCACTACACACGAAAATGGCAAAAATGGAAAGAACTCACTGAGAGACCAAAGGAGCAAATGTCCAAATAAAGATCCGTAACGTCCAACGACAGCGAAGTAATCCACACAGGAAAATCCAAGAGATGGAATCCAAGGTGCAGAAAGCGCTAAAATGTTGGAGAATCCGTTAATCACAGTTCCAGCACAAAGTGGCGCACACAGACTTTGCAACCACGGGAGAAGACAAAATCCGAGTTCGAAATTGTATTGACCGTCAAAAAGTATATTGTACAAGCGTTGATACAGATGAAGTGTACATGCCCAAAAAAACGAATAACTATACAAGGCCAAAATTGTATGTACAAAATACGAAGTTACGAAGTGGAAGCAGTTCACTACAATACTCCCCCACCAGAGCGTTAGTTAGGTTTGAATGAAGAGTAACATACGCTCGACATGTTCAGAAGGTCACGTAGTCAGCAAGGCGTTTGGGACAGTGCACATGTCTACCGGTTCGGGTTTGAACGGGGGTAGGAGGGACCGGGGAATTGGGATGAACATGGGTGGAGGTTGGCACATGAGGATTATCAGGGGGTTGTGCGTGAGGCGTAGTGATGCTTGGTGGAGATTGAACGTCAAAAGACGCAATAAGCCACAGTGGTGGACACCATCGATGCGCCGTGGTATTAAAATCCGGGACCGTGCCTGGAAAACTTACAAAGCTTCTCAGACACAATGGGCCTGGACAAGGTATAAACTACTCAGAAATAAGGCTGTGGGAAGCCAACGTAAGGCAAAACGTGAATTTGAGGCACGACTGGCATGTAATATAAGACAGTGCCCAAAGCGTTTCTATAGCTATGCACAATCCAAAGGCAAAACTCGCGATTGCATAGGCAACCTTAAACTGGACAATGGATCTCAACTAGATTCAGATTCTGAAAAGGCTTCGGCTTTTCTCGAACATTTTCGAGCTGTTCAGAGGCCTGATCGCCAAACTGATCTCTCGAATATGCCAGTGGACATAAGGTCAGATAGCGTTCCTACCCTCGATGAAATAATTTTCACTGATAATGAGGTTAGGCTTGCGCTTGAAGCAACTAATCCACATAAATCTGCGGGCCCGGATGGTATTCACCCTCAAGTTATTAAGAACCTGGCGCCTGTATTAGCACAACCGGTGGGTCGCCTCTTTAACGCATCCTTAAGGTATGGGTATATTCCTAGTGCATGGAAGCAGGCTGATGTGATACCCATACATAAAGGTGGCAGTCGATCTTCAGTTTGCAACTACAGACCTGTAAGCCTTACTAGTATCCTTTGCAAAACCCTAGAGAGACTTATTAGGGACAGGATCTGTCGCCACCTTGTCTCTGGTTCGTTACTAAACTCTGCTCAGCATGGTTTTCTAAAAGGGACGTCTTGCCTAACGAACCTATTATGTTTTCTAAATGAGGTCACTAGGAGGCTAGATAAAGGCCACCAGGTCGAAGTTCTCTACTTGGACTTTTGTAAAGCCTTTGACTCGGTAAACCACAGGTTGCTTGCAATGAAGATTGGACAAATAGGTATCGATGGCCCTGTAAAGAACTGGATCACAAATTTCTTGAGCAATCGGTATTTTCGCGTTCGCATAGGCAATATGTATTCCGCGAAAGCAGGAGTTGTTAGTGGAGTCCCGCAGGGTTCATTACTAGGCCCACTACTCTTTCTTATCTTCATCGATGATTTGGCATCCTCGCTTAAGTGTCCCTGCTATATGTTTGCAGACGATGTCAAGTTTATCGGATCGCTGAACGAACAGGATCTTTTTGAGGATATAGAAAAGGTCATAAAGTGGTCTTCCACGTGGGATCTACCAATCAACTTCTCCAAAAGCTATCTTCTGTCCAAAGCTGCAACGAAGCTGCAGGTTGCTGGACCTGATAACATACTGGAGATAACTGGGGTATCAAAAGTCCGGGACTTAGTTATTGCGGTTTCGGCGGACTTTAAATGGGCTGATCAATGTGCAGCTGCAGCACAACGCGCTAGGAACCAGCTCTTTCGCCTCCGATCAGTTTTATCCTTCAGGTCCCCGGAGGTTTTCATCCCATTGTATAAAGCGATATTGAGACCTCATCTCGAGTATTGCGTTCAAGCTTGGTCTCCTTACTTGGAAAAGGACATTGCCACGCTTGAAGGTGTTCAGCGCCTAGCTACTCGTATGATTAAAGGGCAATCTGGGACGTCATATGAACAACGACTGTTGAGTCTAGATCTCTTCTCGCTAAAAAGAAGGCGACTACGTGGGGATCTGATCGAGACCTCTAAAATCGTTAGAGGCTTTCGTTCTATTGATCCGGCTGATATGTATGCTCTTGCGCCAGTGGTAGGTACTCGAGGCCATTCACTGAAACTGGCAAAACAACATGTCAGGTCTAATGCACGTAAGAACTTCTTTAGCGAAAGGGTAGTGAATCATTGGAACTGTCTGCCCGAAGAGGTAGTTTGTTCTACTTCAGTAACGTGCTTCAAAGATAGACTAGACTCGATCTGGCGCTCTGTGTTTCCAAATTTTTATCCCTAATTTTAAAGTTGTTTTTCAATTTGTCGTTGGAACGCACTAATGCCTCTCCTCACCTGTTGGGTGAGGGAGTTTTTCTGTTGCATTCCAGCCAAAGTCATACCAGAAGAATATTGAACCTACTATTCGAAGTGGTGGACGCTATTTTGGCTTACCACCGGAAGTATTCTGGACGCTCGATTGGCGACTGCCACATATCGTCCTGTGCTAACTGAACTGAACTGAACTGAACTAAGCTCGACAAAAGCGGGTTTTAAGCGGTCAATAGAAACTGTGTCACGTCGACCATTCATATCCAAAACGGAGAACTTGGGTTTACGCTCAATAACTCTGTGAGGTCCGTGATAGGATGGCTGAAGAGGTTTACGAACAGAGTCGCGTCGCACAAAAACATAATCACACGTATCAAGATGAGGTGATTTCTGTTGGTGGATAATGCGCTGACGAGGAGGCGTAAAGTCCAACTTGGACATGAACGTGCGCAAGCGAGAAATGTAATCTGATGCCGGAGATAGTGACTGGCAGGACACAACGAGTTCACCGGGAAGACACAAGGCGGTACCAAAAACTAACTCTGCGGCTGAGCACTGCATGTATTCTTTGATAGCGGAACGTATTCCAAAAAGAACAAGTGGCAAATTCTCAGTCCATTTATTAGGATCAGGCTGGCAGGCTAAAGAGGCCTTAAGCTGCCGATGGAAGCGTTCAACCAATCCGTTCGAGTTAGGGTGGTAGGCAGTGGTTCGTATGTGCTGACAGCCAAGGAGTCGCGTCAGATCTCGGAACAAAGTCGATTGAAACTGAGCGCCACGGTCGGTTGTGATGACAGATGGTGTGCCAAAACTGGCAATCCAATGTTCGACGAAGGCGCGTGCTACAGTCTCTGAGCATGTGTCTTTGATCGGAACGGCAATCGGCCATCGATTAAAGCGATGAATCGCTGTTAGGATGAATGAGTATCCGTTCGATGATGGCATAGGACCGACGAGATCATGAGAGAATCGACAGTTGGGATGCCTAAATGGAACGTAAGGTGTGAAGGTATGTCGAGATATCTTGTTCTTTTGACAAGGAATGCAATGCTGGACCCAATTTCGTTTATCCTTATTCATGGACGGCCAAACAAAACTATCTGCGATTATCCTCACCGTGACACGCTTTCCAGGATGAGACATCGAATGAAAGTGATCGAAAATGGCACGTCGCAGAGAAAGAGGAACAAGAGGTCTAGGTTTCCCTGTCGAGATATCGCACATCGACGAGGCATTGGCGTTTGGTAACTGAATTTGCTGCAAATCCAGGGATCGACACTTTGCGAGTTCGGTTTTATCAATCTCGGCTTGATGGTTAGTCAAAAGGGAGAGATCAAATGGTGTGCCTGGAGACAAAACAGAAATGTCAGGTCTTGATAAAGCATCGGCGACCAAGTTAGCATCTCCTTTGACGTAACGAATATCGGTAGAGAACTGAGAGATGTAATCTAAGTGTCGAATCTCGCGTGGCGAATGACGATCAAGTTTAGACTGCATAGCAAAAGTTAATGGTTTGTGATCCGTAAAAATAATGAAGTCACGACCTTCCAGTAAATGACGGAAATGCCGTATGGCCAAATATATCGCAAGTAATTCACGGCCAAATGTGCTGTAGCGAGTTTGTGCCGGATTAAGCTTTTGCGAGAAGAATGCCAGTGGACGGACTGTGTTCTTGTGGTGTTGTTGTAAAACAGCTCCCACAGCCGAATTGGAGGCATTGGTCGTCAATGATAAAGGAAAGGTCGGTTCCGGATCAATGCATGAGAGTTATGTGGCACTGCAAAGAGCTTTTTTGGATGCGACAAAAGCTTCAAGTGCCTCAGGCGAAAGCTGAAGAGATTTTGATTTGGAGTCGAGCATATCGGTCAGCGGTGCAATGATCTTTGCGCAGTTTGGAATAAAGCGACGGTAAAAGTTGATCATGCCGATAAAGCGGCGCAAATGTGTTACCGTTGTGGCGACAGGAAAGTCGGAAATCGCCTGGCATTTCTCGGGAAGAGGTGTGATACCAGATCGAGTAAGGCGATGACCGAGGAAGTCCAGTGAATCTGTGCTGAAAATGCATTTACTTGGGTTGATCTTTATCCCGTAGTTAACGAAACGCTCTAAAACGAGACGTATGTGCTCAACATGCTCCTTTGGAGAGTTGCTGGCAATCAAGACGTCGTCGATGTATGCGTAGGCAAACGGCAAGCCTCGCAAGACTTCGTCGATGGAACGTTGGAAGGTTTGTGCAGCGTTTCTCAGGTCAAAGGGCATCCGAGTGAATTCGTATAAGCCGAAAGGAGTTGTGACTGCCGTTTTGGGTATGTCTTCCTCGGCTAGCGGGATGTGATAATAAGCACGGACGAGATCAAGCTTAGTAATTATCGTCGTGGCGCAAAGATTCAAAGAAAAATCGTGAATGTGTGGCACTGGATACCTGTCCGGGGCCGTTCGATTGTTGAGAGCACGATAGTCGCCACATGGCCTCCAGTCGTCTGAGGTCTTCTTGGGAACCATATGAAGTGCTGACGACCAGGAGCTGGAAGAGGGACGAATGATCCCAAGCTCTAGCATGTGCTCAAATTCGGCTCTTGCGATCTTGAGTTTCTACGGGTGAAGTCGCCTAGGTCTGAAGGAGACTGGTGGTCCGCTAGTGCCAATGTGATGCTTCACGGAGTGGGTCACTTTGTCTGTCGGTCGTGGGGACTGCATGACGGATGGAAATTCATGCAGAATAGCACTGAAAGTCGAAGGTTCTTGGGTGACAGCTTTGATGCCGGAGGAAATGGCTTTATTAGTGATACCTGAGACCTGTAAAGAGGTTTTCGTATCTACTAATCTTCGCTGTTTTACTTCGACGGTTAGACCGAGGTGAGACAGAAAGTCGATGCCGATTATTGGGCAATTTACCTCCGCGATGAGAAACACCTAGGGAAAACTGCGTCTTAGTCCTAAGTTGAGGGTTAGCAGGCGTTGGCCGTAAGTGTTAATACGAGTACCATTTGCCGCTTGAAGAGTATAGGACGACGGTTTGGAGGTGCTGGATGTTGGAGGTATGACGCTAATTTCAGCGCCAGTATTGACTAGAAAACGCAGACCACTCGATTTGTCTGTAACATAGAATAGGCGACTCGGGTTCGGCGGGCTGAGAACAGTAGTCGCCGTAAATGACTGACCCTTGGTTTTGACGGTTTTTGAACACGGAGAGATGCATTTTGAGGCTTTATCCCCATATCCCTTGTGGTACCAACATACGCGCTCAGGGGTTTTCGATGGTCGAGATTTAGATTTTGAGCGAGGTGGGTTGGGAGCTTTTGATAAAAGAGAGTTCGCCGCAAGAGATAGTTTAGAGACTTGTTCTTTTAATTCCGAACATGGACAGGGCGGATTGATGTGTGCGGAATCAACCGTAATTTGATCGGCTTCTTTTGCTTCGAGCATTTTGTCAGCCGCTTGTGCTAGTTCGTCTAATGATACGTAAGTAATCAAACCAGCAAGCACTTGGCAAATGTCAGTTGGGAGGTTTTTAAACCACAACTGTGTTAAAATGCTCCCCTCAATCCTTTTGTCTCTAAGTAGCTCTTTCATCTGGCGAAGAAGCTGAGATGGCTTTTTATCACCAAGAGCCATTTTAGAAAAGAGGACGTCGAGCTTCTCTTGCTCAGAAAAACCAATTCGGTCTATTAGTGCGGATTTGAGCTTTTCGTATGGCTTCACCTCAGGAATAGCATAAATAAGATCACTGACTTGTTCAGCTACGTCGAGAGGGAGCAGGGTCACCACATGAGAATACATAATAGATTCATCGGTGATGCCATATATACGAAAAATAGCTTCGATTTGGCCGAACCAAAGAGGGAGATTAGAAACGTCTAAAGCCGGTAAAGTGCATGGAAAATGTTGTGATTGTAGGATTGTAGTAACTTTACTTATGGAAAAATCGCTCATGGTGGGGTGTTAAGTGAGTATTCCAAAATATAAGCCAAAAGTTTACAAATACGAATTTATCGTAAATGAAAAAAAATTGCGGTAGTAGACGGGCTCACCAATTATGTAGTGGACCGAATATATAAGTCTAGCACTACACACGAAAATGGCAAAAATGGAAAGAACTCACTGAGAGACCAAAGGAGCAAATGTCCAAATAAAGATCCGTAACGTCCAACGACAGCGAAGTAATCCACACAGGAAAATCCAAGAGATGGAATCCAAGGTGCAGAAAGCGCTAAAATGTTGGAAAATCCGTTAATCACAGTTCCAGCACAGAGTGGCGCACACAGACTTCGCAACCACGGGAGAAGACAAAATGAGAGTTTGAAATTGTATTGACCGCCAAAAAGTATATTGAACAAGGATTGATACAGATGAAGTGTACATGGCCAAAAAAACGAATAACTATACAAGGCCAAAAATTGTATGTACAAAATACGAAGTTACGAAGTGGAAGCAGTTCACTACAGTGGAAATAATCTCCAGCAAACGGCGTTCGAAAAAACCTCTCAATATCAGTACTCGGAAATAATATTAATAATAATAATGATGATAATAATAATGTATTTTCTTAGATACACCATGTCATGTCATGCATGATCATTTGTTTTCATGAATAAGTACCTCGAATAAAACGTAATTATACAAATGTTAAGGTCAAACATAAATACATTTTTTTGTTAACAACCGTAAAAAATAGTTGGATAACATTTGTACAGATGGTAGCTTGTTTAAAACATGAAGTTGATAGAATACTGTACACTGGTATTTATTCCGCTACAATACCGGAAAAATAAATGATAAACGTTCATGTTTTTAACGAATACGACAGTAATTGCTTAAAGGGGTAATTACAGTTTGGGTAGGTCTGGACCGCAATGTTTTATCATGTATGATGTTCCAAATGCAACTTCAAACGCAAATAATTGTATAGAGAGTTTACTTCATCGGGTCACGGAGATATGGGTTGCATCGCCCTTTCAAGAATTGCGAGAGTGTATTTTGTTGAATTTCAACAATTCTGAAAAGTAAATTCTCAAGAAAAAAGTTATATGTTACTTTAAAATTTTTGATTGCTGGAAAAAAATATTGAAAGCCTTTTATGCCGTATAAGTATAAATTACGCATAGTTGTATTATTAGAATTAACTTACCTAATTTTTCCGCAGATAAAAAAGAGTTGAGTTGCTTTTTCAATTCAGTTTGTGAAGTGCTCAATCTTATATTATTAGGAAGTAAATTCCATAAACGAAAATATTTATGAATAAAGAAATCTTTTCGTATACGATTGTGGATTTTCGGTATACATATTTTGTTTTTGTGTCGAAGATTATATACACTGAAATCTCAGTACTATGCCACCCGTTGGGGCTGAGCGAAAGTGGCATAGTAGCGAGAGTGGCATAGTTACGAGGTTTTGTAAAAACGGCTTTATTTTCTCAAGTCCATCATTTATTCGATCAATCGATCAGTCCAAAGCTCTCAGAAATCGTCGGCTGACGCAACTTCTTTCGTCGGATCTCGTTCATCTCGTTGTCTAGCCGATCACACGCTTGCATCAGTCTCGTCCAGGTTGAAGACATCACCTGAAGAGAACTGCCTGAGTAAGGGCCGGAGAACCTGTTGCTGCCAATCAATAAGGGATTGGGACTCCACCGCTCCAGCTTCGCCATGCACTGTCTTGAACGTGACGCCATTGCGCTTCTTGAAGCTGTCTAACAAACCGTCGCTCGCCATAAAGTCTGGGATGTGCATCAGCTCGGCCAGTTTTATCGCCTTCTCCTTGATCAGATCGCCGCTGACAGGCAGATTCAGTCCTCTTGCTTGCATCAGCCATATCAACACTCCCTCCTTAAACCCCGGGTCGTGAGGCTGCGTAAGCTTCACGCGCTCCGATGGAACTCCAGCTTTGATTGCAGCTTCTATTGCATCCTTCTTGCTGAGAATGCCCTTCACGGTGGTTCTCTTAACTTCGACGCTCCGTTTCTTGCTAATCTCCCTCGCCAACTTAGTCTGATTCGGCTCTTTCTTCGCTGCATCGATCATCTCGAACTTCTCCTTCAGCGGGAAGTCGGTTAGCTTGCGTTTCTGAACTGACATTATGGGCTGAGTAGTTTGAAAAATAACGATGTCACTGTTGTGAGTGTCTGTTTGTGCACGTGCTTTCGTGAGTCTATCTATCGATACTTAAAGCAAGAGTAGGAAATAGGCTCGTCGTTGTGCGTGAGGTAGTTAGCTTGTTGTAGCTGATGTCAGGGAGAAACATCGCGTGTTTGAATTTGAAACCGGCTGATCATACGCGTAAAATGCGCAAAAATGCACTTTTAAATAGTCACAGAATAGTGGCATAGTAACGAGAGTAGAAGGTGGCATAGTAAATTTATTTTGTATTGAATTTTGTCGGGACCGAGCAAAAGTGGCATAGTAGCGAGAGTGGCATAGTAATGAGGTGGCATAGTACCGAGATTCGAGTGTACTTCAGATTTTTTGAAAACTAATTGTCAATCAATGTCGATCATATCTTTTTTCAATATTCTGTAAAAGAGTATAAGATATTGTTTTATTCTTCAAAATCATAACGGTTTTAATCCTAGGATCTGACATCTTTCCTTATATGAGTGCTTATCGGAACTGGTGGTAATGGATCGTGTGAAAGAACGTTGGAAGCCTTCTAAAGCATAGCTATCAGACGAGTAATGTTACTAGATATAATGTTGCAGTAATATAATGAAGGCGGTGTATGTAACTTGTGAAGTTACAGCTTGCACTGGGGCAGAGAAATGAATCTATGAAGTAAACCTATATTCTTTTTTTTAGAAATTAAGTAGCAAATTTGTTCATGAAATGTCAGTGATCCAGAATATCGATAACCTAAATCAAGTACACATTGTGCTGGTTGTAGTGTTGTATTATTTTTGGATGATCGAATCTTTTGGTATAATACAGTTGAAATTTTTGAAAGTTGATTTATTGGTGGAGAACTCAAGACCGTTTCGAATACTCCATTGAAGTAGAGCATCCAGGTCTTGGTTCCATTTTGATATAAAGTCGTTAGTCTGATTAGATGGAAAGGCTATGACGACTTTTATATCATCTGTAAACAAAAAGATCTTACAGTGTGTTTTGACAGATAGCATATCGTTGAAAAATATCGAGAAGAGTAGTCGACCTAGAACGCTTCCTTGTATGACTCCGCTTGGAATCGGGAAAGTTCTAGAACGGTAGCCATTCATATCTACCGAAAAGGTGCGACCAGTAAGAAAAGATTTGAACCACGAAAGTAGGTTTCCAGTTATACCTACAGCAGATAATTTTGAGAGTAGTAGATTAGGTGGGACCATGTCTAAGGCTTTCATAATATCAATGAATACAACTATGACTCCAAGGTTTGAATCTAATGATTGTGTCACGTAATTCAAAAATTCTAGTTGACAAGTGACGCAAGATTTTTTGTTGAGAAATCCGTGCTGGTTTGATATAAAATAGTTTGGTGTCAAGTATGCTATGGTGGCCTGTCTGACCAGCTTCTCAAATATTCTAGCAAGAAGTGGTGTGTGATTAATGGGTCGATAATTGGTAACTGTATGTAGTGATCCGGACTTATGTCGCGGAATGACAACGGAATGTTCCCATTCTAAGGTAAAATTTTCTGATTTGATAGACGTATTAAAGAGATTGAGTAGTAATAAGAAGAAGTCTTCAGATCCAATTTTGCATATTGCTGGTACGAAACCTGTTTAATCAGGTTTGTAGGAGATTGTAACTTGAATACAAACTTTACGTATGTCAGAGGTATTAATTGTAATTGTGTCTAACGTATTGCATGCAGGGTGTATGATTTCCTCTGGATAAGAGTTGTTATTATATGAAGCATTGAAAAATAAAATAAATTCTTCGCAAATAGCAGAAGACTCAGTTATTACTGTGCAATTATTAACATTTTGATCCTGTTTAATGATGTGTAAGCGTGACAATGCCCGGACAAATACTTGGACGATCCTTTTGGGATAACTTGGTGCTACTACACGTTATTGCGAAATAAGTGTGTCTGCCTCATTCGAAAAGACAGAAAAGATTACCAAATCAGTCCTGTCGAAAAATTCATTATAAATCACAAAACATTGTATAAACACGTCAACGACCTCCGGAATGTTAAAATGGGAATACCGCCACTGGTCTCTGGTACTGGAATAGTGACGTCATTCAAAGATTGCGCTAACGTTTACCGACAACAATTTGTATCAGTTGTCTCACAAGTATCGACCCATAGACAGCCCTTTAACTCAGACAGCTGCAGCCTGCCAATTCTTCACGGGGTGGAGTTTCTCATCAACGTTGTTCAAACAAAATTAATGACGATGAAGAGAACAGGCTTACCCGGTACAGACAATATACACGCAATCATATTGCACAATCTATCTTCCGAGTTGGCAATACCGGCTATCCAAAGTAATGGAGTCCATAATAGCTGATGCCTTACAGAATCACTTTGAGATTAATAATTTAATCGCCGAGGCCCAGCATGGATTCAGGAAAAAACGATCTTGTCTGACAAACTTGCAATTAGCAAAATAATCTTGGTCTCAGCTACTGAATGCCAGCAACTCCGTGGAGGTAATTTATATCGATTTCTCAAAAGCCTCCAATCGTGTGAATCGCGAAATTTTTTCGTCGAAACTACTCACCTGCGGAGGTAAGGGTAAACTCCATGCATGGATTAAAGAAGGGTTGATATCTCGTGAGATGTACGTGAGAGTCAAAAACGAACTTTTCGAGTCGATTAAAGTTGCCCGTGGTGTCCCACAAGGATCAGTCCTCAGACCGTTTTTGTGTTTAATATCTATATATCTACGACTTCTTACGGCATTGCAGTCTCCGTTGCTTATTTTCGCTGATGACGGCAAAGCTTTGGCGCAAGATAAACTCCACAGACGACATGCAGGACCTGCAACGGGGTCTCGATATGATTCACACTTGGTCAATAGACAACGAAATACCCCTGAATGCTTCGAAATGCAGCCTATTGTCTCTCAACAGCAAGTCCAGCAAAGAATATTATCTTGGTCGCACTGCTATTAAACCCGTCTCCTCCGAAAAAGATTTAGGTCTGATTATCCAATCAGACTTAGGAAACTCAATGCAATGTCGACTGGCTGCCTGCAGAGCTGGAAACAACTTGGGTCTCCTTAGAAGAGTCCCAGGTTCGTTTGACCCTAATATTGCCTGCAAATTAATTTCAACGTACATCCGCCCTCATGTTGCATATGCTATACCGGCATGGGATCCTTGGTTGGAAAAAGATATTCTGCTATTAGAAACTCCACAGCGCAGAGCGACAAAACTCGTCATCAAATTATGCATACGAAACGCGACTTAAATTATTGAATTTGCATTCGGCTCAATACATACGGAAATGCGTAGCACTAATATACATTTAGACATTGCTTAATCAAACAAATCATCCTTGCGGTCATTTGTTTCATATTTCCCATAACACAAATCTGCGAGGTCACCAATCGAAACTTTACCAACAGCATAGCAGGTTGAAATGCCGCAAATATGCATTTCCTGTACGCAATGTGCAATTGTGGAACAGTTTACCTACTCATGTGGTCAAATCTGGAACCATTGAAGTTTTCAAGAAATCACTAGATATGCACATGGACAAGTATGTTTTTTATGTTTGACAATAATATAACAATATTTTGATTTTTTTTACCATCCGACCCGATGTAAATTTTTGTGGGTCGTGTAAAGCATAGCATTTTACCTGCATATAATCTATGAATAAATCTATGAATGAATCCATGTCCCAATTCTCTTCGACAGTTACGTCGATTTCTTGGTTTAGTCAATACTACCGAAGATTCATTCCCGAATGTGCTAACATATCTCAGCCAATGACTGATTTGGTACGCGGAAATGATCGACAATTCAAAATGAATGCTGATGATGTTGAATCGTTTTAACGATTAAAGACCGCATTTAATTGAGCATCTTCATTATCCTACATATATATATCCTGTATATCCGCCCGTCTGAGAAAGGAGGAGGGTTGGTCTTAGGGCTAGCAACCCTATCCCGTAAAACCTACATTGCTACGGAAACGAAGACAGCAGATCCGTGGCTCGGTCATGTATGCAGGATGAATCCCAGTTCGCATACGATGGTAGCCATTCACTGGCGTCCGCAAGGTAAACGAAAAGTGGACGGCACAACGAAACATGGCGCGAACGTTGGAACGCGAACTACATGCACAAGGATTAACGGTGCAGACGGCAACGGAAGCAGCGACAGACCGGAACCACTGGCGTGAAGTTGTCTTCGCCTCATGTGCCACCCGGCACGTAGAGGGCTGAGTGAGTGATATATCCTATTACTATAAAGCGTCATCTGCAAGCTGGGGAGGAGCAGATAAATTTCTTGGCTGCGGAACGCAGATCACGTCGTCGGCGTGCAACTGATGCAATACAACTGAGTTCTGACTATCGTTGCCAGCGCTGCCGGAGAGATTGTTCCTCACGAATCGGACTGTTTAGCCATTTAAAAAGCTGTAGAACATGAAAATTCATGCGATTGTGATGTACATCCTTGGTCGACATCGACCGAAGAGACCAACAACATCAACAAAAAATTGAGAAACATAGAAAATCTTTTAACTTACCAAGGTTTAATTTCTCACTCTATTTAGGGTAATATTCCAACCGTTAATATTTTAATCATGTGCACTAAATCACCTATCTCGAATCGAATAAATCTATTTAAAATTCCAAAAACGAACAATTACTCCGTTTCTTTCGATCAGATCCATTCCGTTATTCCAAATAAACTAAGGTATTTGAAATCAGAATTAGATGAGATTCCGGAAAATAACTCCTATTTTACTCAGGTTTGCAAAACGTTGCTACTATTGACTATTCTCCTAGGTGATTATTTAAACCGACAATGATATACTTCAACGAACAAACAATCCGTACTGAAATTTGTGAAGCAGACTTACGATCTAAGAATGCTATACTGTTTTATATAGATGACAGATATCATGTACACGATTTGAAAACTGCTATCTGTTCTGCTTATGGCCTCCCATTCGATTGTGCTTAGTTCAAGCGCTTTAGAAAAACCTTCGGAATTTTGTTCAATTTCATTACAACCCCGTGACAAAAGCTTTGCGTTACACATCTTAGACCATGAGAATGCTTTCAAACCGATTCCCATATTGAACAATGTCTTTATTAAACATGATCCTACACCAATGCAAAGGAGATTCAGGTTGAATAAACGGAAACTACCTACTCAATTTTCCACCGAATCTTCCAGCAATGGGAAAAATCGATGTAATTGGATGTGGTGCTACAAGAGCTAAATGCACATCCAAATTCGCTTTTTTCATTCAATAAATCAACACAACCCAGTATGCCATGCAAGTGAAATTACATCTTCTCAGTCAAGGAAAAGAACCGTATGACCTAAGATTCGACGATCCTAGGCCGTATTGCCCGCACAAACTTCTATTATGAATTCTTCACCTATTACCAATAAAAATACTTCTAAGTTTCATCGATGTATAATGTCATAATATACTGGTTAGTAGGTAAAGCATAATCCATTAGATCATAAACTTCTATGGCAACTCCAACGATACCGTTCACAATACTCGAGTTGATTTTTAAATTATAATAGCCAATTACCGAATATCCACTCTAAAAGCTGGTCCGTTGAAACTCATTAACCGCACTCAAACCCATCTCACACTCAGCCTCATATGTTCCCTTACTCAAATATAACAAAATTATAATCCTTCCGCGAAAGAATTCCATATGAAACATCCTGCATCACATAATGATCAATTACGTAATAAGCCACTCTCTATTCAACGTCTCACATCACTTCGATTTATTATTATTAATGCTTGATTCATAACTAACAGGTTATTAGCATTATTTTCCTATCTTCTTTCTAACCGCGCTGATATTATTATAATAACTGAACCGTGGGCAAAAGAAGAACAATCAGATTCTGAAATGTTGATTCCAATCTATCAAATTCAAGGAGGGACCGCATTTTAAAACATGCAGGTGGATGTTTTTTATGTTCACTCTGACATTCAGGAAAACATAGACATTTTTTCCGTCTCCGATCATATTGGAGACTCCATCTGGATGCAGAAATCAGTAAGAACGAAAGAACTCAAAAAGTTTTGTGGAAGAAAAAGCAGTAAGCTTAACAATAACCATGAGGTGACAGGTATATGGAGTAAAAATACAAAATCTCTCACAAATCAATAGGCACAGTCACATACCGCATGGTTCGTCACACACTCATCCAGTTTAGAAGCTAAAACCGCAAGAAATACCAAGCTTGTAGTTTCTTCAGGCGAACAGTTCTACGTGAAACAAATTGTCACCGAGAAAACATTTCGACAAATGGAGAATGCGGAATGCTCAAAGCATTTGCAGGTTTTTGTTTTTAAGGAGATGATTCTCAGTATGCAATATTTTCAATGCCACCATGAGGTCACTCGGCATCCACGTTTGGTAAAATCATGTAGATTTAGTTTAAAGCGTTGCTCTTTGAAACGTAGATTTCTGTAACGGGATACCAACGTTGTCGCACGTAGATAAATTCAGTCACGTAGTTGAATATACTTCCTCAGCCATGGTGCCCAGGCTTGGATGGAATATTCCATAACTACCAGCACTTGGTCTCTTACCTAGATGCATCTACTACCCACCGGCTACGATTTTATCATCACTTAAACGCTTGATCGATTGTTTCATCGAAGACTCTGAAACACCCTTCCAACTATAAATTGATTGTAGGAGATTTTAAAATGCCTACACTTAACTAGGTTGAAAATTTCGATATAAGTATTAATTCTTTTTCCAATACCACCAAACCATCAGGTTTTACACAGCTTGTTGATAAACCAACGCGTAGGAACTATATCCTTGATCTTGTCCTCACTCTCAATATAACACTATCTAGATTAAATTTATCACCATCATATTTTAATAGCGATAATGCTATTATATCGTTCGAATTGAGTTGCAATAATGTAATTACTAGTAGTAAAAACCAACTATAAATAGTCACCTATACTGGAAAATCTTTGTAAACCTCATTAAAAATGGGACTGAATTTTTCCTTTCTTTTAATTTTAATGTAATCTCAATAAACTTTAATAATAACAGCGTAGTTACTAAACAAATCCAATATCAGACATGCTAGACGCCCCGGACAGAGCAAAGCTTAAAAAATAGAAAGGCATATTGCTTACTTAACATAATGTACTCGTGATAAGAATGACATCTTTTCTCTTCCGCGTGCGTGAGGACTATCCGACACATTAGTAACAACCTTAAATCACACACTGATTTCTGATTAGTGTACAGGCTTATAATCTCGTGAAAAGCAGAAAGCATTTTCTATATTAACCAACGCATGCACATCGGAAAATTTAGATAGCATTAGCTACATCATTAAACAAAATCCATGTGGTAATGCGTGCACGGTAATAACTGAGCCTTGTGCTGTTTGTAAGGAATATCTTGTAGCTTTCATGCATGTTATAGTTACAAATCTTATCCAGATGTAATCGAACAAAATTCTTGCAATACGTTATACAACATTACAATTAAAGTCACTGGCATAGGTAAAATTGGAAAGCAAGTTGCAATCTACTGCAACCTGATAAAACAGGTTTCGTACCAGCAAATTGCAAAATGGGATCTGAAGACTTTTTCTCATTACTACTTATTCTCTTCAATGCATAAATCACATCAGGAACATTAACCTTAGAATGGAAACAATAAATTGTTATACATAGAGACAAGTTCGGATCACTACATACGGTAAGCTATTATCGAACCATTAATCACACACCATTTTTATCTAGAATATTCAAGAAGCTTGTCAGGCAGGCTGACCCAGCACATCTGACACCAAACTATTTCAGATTAAACCAGTACGGATTTCTTAACTAGAATTTCTTATTTACGTGTCACGATAAATAGATTCAGGCCGATGAGTCAATGATACTCGATGATAATCATGATGATGATGATGAGTCAATGATATTAATCAATGATATTACTAAAGAGTTTGAAAGTGTCCCGCGTAATCTACTCCTCGCAAAATTATCTGCTCCAGGCATTACTGGAAACCAACATTCGTGGTTAAAATCTTTTCTCACTGGTCGCACCTTCTCCGTAGATATAAATGGCTATCGTTCAAGAAATTTGTCTATTATACAAAGTTACAAGTTACAAAAGAGTTATACAAAGAAGCGATTCAGATACAGTACACTTCTTGATAATTATTAACGATGTAATATCAGTGATATCACATTTAAACATATTTTGTTTGCCGATAATATACATTTCGCCATAGCCTTCCCACCTAACCAGACAGGCGACCTTTTATCGAATTTGAACCATGCATGCACTACTTCAATGGAGTATTCGAATGGGTCTTGAGTTTCCCACCAATAAATCTAATTTCATGAATTTTAAATATATCATTCTGAACTATTCGACCATCTTGAATAATACACCAATTCAGCCAGCACGGTGTTCACGTATTTTAGGTTATCGATATTCTGGATCACTTTCATTTCATGAACAAATTTACTACGTTATCTTAAACAAAAAAGAATGTTGGTTCACTTCATTTATTCATCTCTCTACCGCAGTACAAGCCAGAGCTTTACAAGCTACATACAGTAACTTTATTAAATTACTGCAATATTTTATCTTGCAACATAAATGGGACTGATAGTTATGCTTACTATGGCATCCAACGATCCTTCACAGGATCTATTACCTCGAGTTCTGATAAGCATAAGTATAAGAAAAGATGTGAGATCTTAGGATTGGGACCATCATGGTTTCGTAGATTACGATAAAATTTTGTACTTTTTCCGGAATATTAAAGATCATATTAAAAATTAGAATTCAAGTATTCTGAAGTATATAATCTTCACCAATAATACCAAAATATTTATACCGAATATTCACAATCGGGTACGAAAAGATTTCTTCATTTATAAATATTCTGGTTTATGGAATTTCTTCCTAAAAAAATACGACTGAGCACATCAAGCACAGATTACAAAAAGCAACTCAACTCATTTTAACACCAACAAAGTTACCCCAGCTATTAAATATTTATACAGCACCCGACAATTAATACTTATACGGCATTAAAGCCTTTTACTTTGTCACCTATAAATTTAAAGAGCCAATAACTTTTTTCTTGAGAACTTACTTTGCAGAATTATTGAAATTCACGAAATGCCCTATCCCAATTCTTGAAACGAAGATACCAGTTTCGTTTCTTGAATTCAATGAATTGAACACCATATCCGCTGAACCCTGTTTGAACTTACATGCTGAACATCAATCATGAATATACTGCCATTCGGACCTACCCAAACTGTAATTAACCCGATTCCAATATTTCACACATTTATCGATATTTGTAAAAAAATGTGAAGTTTTGTTAATTATGTTTTACTGAGCTATCCATTGTTTTTTATGAAAGATACTATGTGTACGAATTTTACTCAACTATTCTTTATCGGTTGCTAACGATAAAAATAAGTATATATGTTAGACCTTAACATTTGTACATCACTGTTTTATTTTATGTACTTGTTGATAAAAACAAATGATAATGCATTGCATGACTTGATTTATACAAGAATATACATTATAATTATAATTATTAAATAGGAAAGCAGCAAGCATTTGCGTGTAATATAGTCACATCATTTCGATATACCGCGCCTATTATTAAAGAACACACGAGCTCAGTAGCTGAGGTATTAACGAGTTTTTGATGTGCCCACATGTGGTAGCACCAATAATACTGATTGTGGTATCTACGTCGCAAAAAGGTTGTGGCATAGGGGTTCTTAATAAAGCACGATTGAGCGCAGACGAGAATTACGTTTTCCCCCATAACTTTCCAAAGAATTCTCACATAAGTTCTTTACTAGCATTTGAGCATTTTAGAGAGAAATATCCGCTTTTGTGAAATGATTCCATCGGCGTTTCTCGAGGGTTCTTCGGTTTTGCTAAGTTTTCACCAGAGCGCTGAAATGCAGAATATTTTGCCGATGATGGGCTACTGCCTGGCACCAATCTATACAAGCCATCAAAATTGGTATGCATTTGGTCGCATTTTAAATGAATCAAGTCTCTGTCTCTCTGTTTTTTGAATTCAACCTAGAATGTGCTTGGTTGATCTTCTTTATTCCATGAACCCGAACTTACTATAGATTAAGCTTAGGGTCTGCTAAACGCAATAGATGCAGCAAACATTGGCAATCTAAGCAGTTTTATGATTTAGCCAACTGTATAAAAGGCTCGGTTCCAAGGTTGTCACGGCCGGGGCGGTTTTGGGGATAAGCTCCCAATTTCAAAAAATGCTCAATGGCCTGCGTCTCATATAGCCTCCGACAACCAAGTCCAGCTCTTGGCCTGCACGCGTGGTCCTGTGTGACCTGGCGAAACTGCTTCTACTGACAGGAGGAAGGGCGAAGGCGGCTGACTGGCGCCTCAAAACCAGCATGCTTCAGGCAGGTGGAGCTCGTTAATCAGTGAAGGCGGCGCACCTAGGGGAAGGAAAACCCTTATCTCAAACCTCCACTGCCTTGTGGCTACATCCATTCATGGAAATGGCTTCAGGAGTCAACCTCGATTCCCGTTAGGCAGTCCGAAGTTTATTCAAATTCGTCCTGCCAGCTCCTGCGACGGCATCGTTGTCCAAACGTATCAGCCTAGCTGTTCCTTTGGTTCCAGTGGTGCCGTAAAATAGGGAGCACTTCTGCATGGGCAACAGCTAGTTCTCCCTATTGAAACTGCCGGCGACATCACAAACGCACCAATGGAGAGGACACTCCATCCCGCTTCTACGTCAAAATAACACCTGAAGCGCAGATCCCGGTTGAAAGCTCTGGCTCAACTGGGCGTAGAGAGCTAGCGCCTGGGCCTGCTTTCCCACCACGTTTGGAAGACTTCTCCGGTCCTCATTGGACGGCTAGCGCCCGCCCTCAAGCTGGGCACCTCAGTAATTGGGTCCCGTCTTGGCCACGGTCTGCCTATCCCCTCATTGAGTGCATGGGTATTAGGCATACAACCGACAGCAGACTTATTTTTTCCGCACCAGCGAATCGAAATACCAAACAACAAATGTCAGTTCTGAAACTTGGTACCTAGAACGTCCGGTCCATGCTTCCAGGATTTCATGGCGACGTCTGGAATAACAGAGGCATTAAAAAGTCCGTCGTGATTAACAACGAGCTAAAGAGGCTGGGTGTCGACGTGGCTGCCCTACAAGAGACGCGCTTACCGGACACTGGTAAGCTAACAGAAAGTGATTACACATTCTTTTGGAAAAGAAGAGGTTCCGATGAGCCTCGACTGCATGGATTTGGGTTTGCCGTGCGAAACGACATATTAAATGCAACAGAACCGAGCAGCAGTGGGAGCGAACTGATTTGGACTCTAAATCTGAAGTGCATTAATGGTACCAATACGTTGGTCAACGTTTATGCACCGAGGCTCTCTGCGACGCCTGCTTAAAAAGATGCTTTTTATCATAACCTCACAGCCGTCTTGAAAAACGTGCCACAAAAGAACTGTGTAGTGGTATTGGGTGTGTATCGACTAAAGTCGCTGTTTAACGCGTAGACCACCCGTTTCTTAGTTTCGACAATTCTAAACCACAATGATTCGAGTTTACTACGGTTCTATTAACAACATTAATAGACAATAACAATTAACAAACCTCAACTGTACCGGGTTGTACAAATGATGTGAGCCAAAATGCTCAAGGTTTCCAAATGACAACAACAAATTCAGCCAATGCTGACAAGATAGACTGCCAAATGATAAATGCAAAGAAATGAAATTACCAATACAATGATGAACAATCGTCCCTGTTTTCTCCAAATACCACGAGCAAAATATGTGGAATTTTAATGGCAGCCAAGCAATATAAATTACTTCAGTAAAACAAAATGGGGTATACAAGTGCATAAGGAAAAAGTGTACACAAAACAATGTAAGATAAAATTGTTGAGAATTAAGAAGAATTCAATTGTTCAAACAGAAAAATAAGAAGGAATTTTACACAAAATTTTCGTCATTTACACCTCCCGCCAAATTCCTTCTAAACCTGGTGTTCTGAATGAAATTAACTGATTGGTTCCGCCTCCCTACCCAACTACTCCAATCCTAACCCCAAAAACTCAAGACAAACGGCAAATGACTTTATTGAGTGGCGAGTCACACACGCCACATTGCATTGCTATCACTGGACATATGTGGCTTTTTATAGAGAAAACGTTTGCCAAACGTAGACTCACCACGTCCTCCAGCTTTGCTCCTGACCCTTTAAGAAGTTCGGGCTTGCCTTATTTGCGCCACCGCGCCAACCTCCGGGCCTTCGTCTTCTTGATGTCCTTCCAGCAAACCAAATGTCGGATTCGGCATATTTTAATTCATCAAAACCAAGTTTGCCTACCGATAAGGATCTATCGGAATGATGACCAAACATAACAATGTAACGTTTGAAACGGACCAGCCACGCAATGGAGCGTAAAAGTCGTTTCCAACTAGAAAATCGACGAAGATTGTTGTCTATTCCTCGTTCTAAATCCTTTGACGTAATGTTACAATTAACACGCTTGAATTCAGCTTGCTCGGTGCGCTGCGGATTAACAATTTCAGGCCACGTATCAATGGTTTGTCTTAGAAAGTCAGGGCCGTTTAACCAAAATTCCAATTGAGACAACTCCATGGCACCCCGTGAGGTCAAATCAGCTGGATTATAACGGGTACCAACATTTTTCGAAACATAATTTCCAATTCGTTCTTCAAATAAATGACCGAAATCCTCGACTGTTTTACGCAGTGCAAACGTAGCGCAAAATGGGGACGACGTTGCCCCAAAGGGATGAACTGTCATCCTAAATTTTTAAATGGAACCCCGCATATCATTATCCTCCCACCAGAGAATTATAAGTGCATCTCTATCATTGTTTGGCACTTTGACTTGGAGGAACATCTCTTTGATGTCAGCAGCAACAGTATATACATGTAATCGAAAGCGCAGCAATACGTCGATCAAATTTGTTGTCAGATTTGGTCCTTGAAATAGTACATCATTCAACGACACACCATTGTGTTTAGCCGCACAATCGAAAACTACTATCAGCTTTTCCGGTTTCTTAGGATTGAAAACCGGATGGTGAGGCAAATACCAAACAATATTCTCCGTGACATTATTCAGAACGGGTTCGATATAACCAATCTCCAAATGATGTGCCATAACCTTGCTGTAACGCTCGAACAAAACACTATCGCGTTCAAATCGACGCTGCAAGTAGCTTAAGCGCCTTTCTGCTGACAAATAATTTGTGGTCAGTTTGCTTATATCAGGCTTCCAAGGTAGCGGTACCTGAAAATGACCGTCAATAATTTTTGATCCTCTTACGAGCGCCAATGCATCTTCGTCATCGCGCGATCGTTCATTTCGTTCAGCGGATAAGTCTGCAAATTCTGCATTGTAGAGACGGTTGACACATTCATCAATGGACCCTTGCTCCAAGGAAGAATTCAAACACAAGATATCCATTGGAGTTTGGCATGCTGGGCCTTGCAGAATCCACCCCAACAGCGTTTTGGTTGCAAATGGACGGCGCCTGCCTCCTAAGCGCTGTTCCAACGCCCAATGTGCTTCAGGCACGTCACAGCCTATGAGCACAGTCACAGACTGATCACTAACATCAAGGAAGTCAACGTCTTTCAAGTATGCAGGCCGTTCACTCAAGGCTGTCATTGGACATTGTGATACACGCGGCAACTTTTCTACTGTGTAAGCCTCAGGGACGTGAATTACTTGACTGCCATCAAACGAGTGTATTTCAAATTTCAAACGAGAACAAGTAAGTTCACGCTGATGACCCAAAGTGGTCAATGAAACTTGCGCAGGACTTTTAGGCATCCTGTTCTGTTCAACGAAGTCATTAAGAATCAAAGTGGCATCAGAACCACTATCCAATAAGGCAACTGCATTTATAAGCCCATTTGGAGTCTCGATCTTGATGGGTACAGAACCTAAGAACACCTTTGCACTGAATGCCGCATGACTGCATTGAATATTCGTGGACGGTTTCTTTGCAGCGTGGTTGTAGTGTAGAAGTGTGTGGTGTCGTTTACCGCAATTTTCGGCAGTGCACCACGGCCTTTATTTACATGACACAGCGCCATGTGACGTTCGCAGACATAAGAAACAAACAGAGTTGCGCCTGGCGATTTCCCAGCGCGACTTGACATCCGATTCAATAAATTTCGGACAATTTTGTAACTCATGAGATGCCTGGCAAATGCAACATTTCATGCTAGGCCTTACATCACTTGTGGTGACAAAAACATTTCTTTTCTCAGTGGTTTGAAAACCACTCCTCGCATTTGGCTATGCACGAGGTGATTGATGATGCGTGTTTGAGCTAGTTGTTTCAAGCAGCTGCCCAAACCTGCTCCTTGCGATACGTGCACGCCGTGACACAAATTGTGTCAGGTGCTCAAATGTGACTCCATGGCCATCCATGCTGAGTTGATCCGCCGCATCAGCCCACTGATGCTGTAAGGCGACAGGTAGACACTTAACAACGCCTTCCAAGGTGGTTACAAAATTCAAATCTGCTTCACAACCCATTTGCTTCAAAGCAATTTGGCAGTTTTCCATCCTCAAGGCGAGGTTTGACAGACTGTCGGAAGTGTTTCTTACCCGTGTTGCTTCACTCAACATCTCGTTTAATAACGAGCGTGCAACAACATGAGGTAGGCCAAACATTTCCTTTAGAATGCTGCGTGCTCTTTCATAACCTTCTTCAGGCGGCAACATCACGCAAGTGTCAATCGCATTTCGAGCTTTACCTCGGCAATAATATGTGAGGTACAATAGAAGCTGACCAGAATCAGTAGTTTTTGATTCCACATGGCATTCAAACTGCCTTATAAATTTCCAGTAGTCCACTGGATTACCATCAAATGATGATAATTCAACGTTTGGAAGTGAAGCAGAATCTTTCACGATTCTCAGTGGCGCTTTGCCCACTTCCGATTCAAGCTGACGATCAGCGAGGGAAAAACTAGCCACCGGATTGTCGTTAGATCGGCACAACTGAACTAAAATTTCCTTCACTACTACTAAGTCCTGCTGCAAATCCCGCATAGACTGTTCGGGCTTAGGTTCTAAATTACAACTACCTAAAGGCGACAAGCAAGAGCTATGTGAGGCAGAACCAGCAGTGTCGTTAAATTCACTACCAATATGTTTCCCAGTAGGGATCAACCGTTTCGATTTTTTAGGCATTATCAATCAATGCAAAAACGAAGATATAAAAAAGAAAAACAGGGGACGTCACCGAGTTCGAAACAAAATACAATTGCGGCACGAAGATCCACGTTAATCCTTGTTCAATAGGCAGACGATCCAAATTGACCGTTTCCAAATGAGCAATTCGATTTTCTGCTTCTTCTTGTAGAACAATCCGAGTTGAGAACTGTATCGACTAAAGTCGCTGTTTAACGCGTAGACCACCCGTTTCTTAGTTTCGACAATTCAAAACCACAATGATTCGAGTTTACTACGGTTCTAATAACAACATTAATAGACAATAACAATTAACAAACCTCAACTGTACCGGGTTGTACAAATGATGTGAGCCAAAATGCTCAAAGTTTCCAAATGACAACAACAAATTCAGCCAATGCTGACAAGATAGACTGCCAAGTGATAAATGCAAAGAAATAAAATTACCAATACAATGGTGAACACTCGTCTCTGTTTTCTCCAAATACCACGAGCAAAATATGTGGAATTTTAATGGCAGCCAAGCAATATAAATTACTTCAGTAAAACAAAATGGGGTATACAAGTGCATAAGGAAAATGTGTACACAAAAACAATGTAAGATAAAATTGTTAGAATTAAGAAGAATTCAATTGTTCAAACAGAAAAATTAGAAGGGATTTTACACAAAATTTTCGTCATTTACAGGGTGATTTCAATGCCAGAGTTGGTGCAGATTACGAGTCTTGGCAAAACTGTTTCGGAATGTTCGGTGTAGGTAAAACCAATGAAAATGGGCAACACCTCTTAGAATTGTGCACACAGTTCAATCTTTGTGTCAGCAACACTTTCTTTCAAACAAAACTACAGCATAAAGTCTCTTGGAAGCATCCTCGTTCTAAGCATTGGCATCAGCTTGATCTTATTCTTGTTGAGCGTACTAATATAGGAAGCGTGCTCCTCACCAGATCATATCAAAGTGCAGTCTGCGACACTGACCATTCACTTGTCTGTGCAAAACTGAAGCTCCCTCACACGAGATTTCACTGCACCAAATTGTCTGCTAAGCCTAGAATAGACGTCACTCGCCTGTGCGAACCTAATCTAACTGCGAGATTCTCAAAAGCCTTCACGGACGAGTTCAACAAGACAACCCCACTTGAATCTGCTTCAAATAACTGGGAATTGATAAAAAGCTGTATATGCCGGGTCGCACTTTCCACTTTCGGTTCGAAGAAAGCTCGAACGAGCGACTGGTTCGAAGCAAACGCTTCTGAGATGACTGCTGTGCTGGATGAGAAACGCTCAACATTCTTGAGGTTCAAAGGTATGCCAACAGATGAAAACTTACGTCTACTAAGAACAGCTAGAAATAAGGTCCAACAGTCTGCAAGGCGTTGTGCAAACGACTATTGGACTGAAGTTCGCCTCAATATCCAAAAAGCTGCAGAGACCGGTAATTTTCACGTTATGTATGATGGGATCAAGAGAGCCATTGGCCCAAACAAACTTAAAACGGCTCCCATTAAGTCTTCATCTGGTAAGCCGATTGCCGACAAAACTCAACAGATGGAAAGATGGGTACAGCACTTCTCCTCCATCTACTCTAGGGACAGTACGGTTCTACCACATGCACTTGAAAATGTCGAACGGTTGCCGACCATTGAATATCTAGATACCCCTCCTACTCTTGATGAGCTCAATAAGGTAATCGACCGCTTAGCGAATGGGAAGGCCCCTGGTGAGGACGAATTCCACCTGAGCTCATCAAATGCGGTAGAGCAGCATTATTACAGCCTCTTCACTATTTGCTTCTCCAGTGCTGGCAGCAGGGTGGTGTCCCACAAGAGACGCGAGACACAAAGATCATCACGCTATTTAACAATAATGGTGACAGAGGCGACTGCAACAATTACAAAAGAATCTCCCTTCTGAATGTTGTAGGCAAATTGTTTGCTAGAGTCTTACAGATTCGACAAGATCTTCTCCCTGAAACAACTTCAAGAAAAGTGTTAGAAACAGCGTATGCCATTATACGCTGTTTTTATTGATTTAACTAAGGCATTCGACTTTGTCAACAGGGAGGGTCTTTTAAAAATGCTTGATCTGATAGACTGCCCCCCAAGGCTGCTATGACTCGTTATTAAGTTCCACTCAGCCTTGAAAGGCTCAGTCCATTTTAACGGTTGCAGTTCAGAAGCATTTGAAATTCGCCAAGGCGTCAAACAAAGGTGTGTTCTTGCTTCCACGCTGTTTGGCATTTTCTTTGCTCTGCTTCTGAAGCACGCTTTTAGGAACAGAACAGAAGGCATTTACATACGCACGCGAAGTGATGGCAAGCTTTTCAACCTGAACCGGTTGAGAGCAAAAACCAAAGTACGATATGTGATAATCCGTGACCTGTTGTTTGCCGACGATGCAGCATTTATTGCTCACTCCCAAGAAAACCTACAGTCGCTAATGGACTGTTTTTCGTCTGCATGCAAAGATTTGGTCTAACAATCAGCATGAGCAAGACCAAAGTCCTTGGTCAAGGGAGTGTATCGCCGCCAATCATCACTGTTGAAAACTGTCAGCTCGAACCAGTACATCATTTCACATATCTTGGTTCAACCATTGCGGATAAGCTCTCGCTAGACACGGAGATTGATAAGCGGATTGGCAGAGCAGCTGTCATCTTGTCCCGATTAAACTCTCGTGTTTGGGGTAACCGCAAGCTGACTGTAAAGACAAAGATGATGATATACAGCGCGTGCGTACTAAATGCTTTACTATACGGCAGTGAAACCTGGGCCAACCACGCAAGACACGAACGGAAGCTGAATGCTTTCCATCTACGAAGCATCCGTCGTATCTTGAACATATCGTGGATGGACAGAGTGACTAACGCTGAAGTGCTTTCAAAAGCTAGTCTACAGAGCATGTTCACCCTATTACGTCAGCGCCGCTTGCGGTGGCTTGATCATGTCTATAGAATGGAAAATGGTCGTATTCCGAAAGATCTACTCTACCGTGAGTTGCATTTAGGAAGTCGACCATTGGGCAGACCGCACTTGCGGTACAAAGATGTTTGCAAAAGAGATATGAAAGCTCTTGGCATTGACCCCGCAAGCTGGGAAGAACTTGCTCTTGACCGCTCACTTTGGAGGCATTGTGTGAAGCGTCGACTGCATGCCGGGGAAGAGCAAATACAGCTTCTGGCTGCTGAACGCAGATCACGCCGCCGTCCTTTAACTGATGCAATACAACAGAGTTCTGACTATCGTTGTAAGCGCTGCGGGAGAGATTGTTCCTCCCGAATCGGACTGTTTAGTCATTCAAAAAGTTGCAAAACATGAAATTCATGCGATGTGATGTACATCCATGGTCGACATCGACCGACGGAGGCCAACAACACAACAACAAAAGGCTTTTGTTTATTTGAGCTCAAAGAATTTATGGTCCTAGTTTTCATATTTTTATGAGGTAAGGCTCCTCTTCACAACTGTAACAGGGAGATTCTTTATAACACCATACGGCAGAGCAAGGGACTATTTTACCTTCATCTTTGTGCTTCAGTTTGTTTTAGTGTATTTACCATATTTTACACGGTGCATCCACTTTTTATCGAAAATGACACAATCTGTTTTACCAATGTTATTAGAGTCAAATGATTATTTGGTTAATAGAATATATTATTTTAAACACATTCATCGATGAAACCCGGTATTAAAATATCCGGTAAATAACACGTGTTTTTCATGAAATAATGAAATAGCAAATGTAAGTTAATTTTCAATTATTTTTCGAACCCAGTGTTTTTTCCGTATCTTGATTTATCTGAAACGATATGAACGTTGCAAGACTATTGGGAAAAGAGATTTTAATTCTATTATAATTAGCGGGGTATTCGATATACGAAAATAAATTGTCAGACACAATATAAACTTTCCCTAATTCTGACATTTTTTCATGATGTATGAAATCACACACACCTATCCAGGCGAAGTGCTGCACAGCTTGATACTAGGCGGCGAAGCTGGGATGTGTACAACTGTCAGGTAGCCAAGGCCTAGAGAGCCAGATAAAATTGATGGGGGACTCCAGTCTGTTTTCACAAGCAACTCACTATCGGTTCAAAATCATTTGAGCACGGTTTCGCTGTCACAGTACAATCACACATCCGCACACAACGTGGCTACATGTGATTCACTATTTTCTCATTTAGCTCATTTCTATAAACAATTTTTGACTTTATGTACCTGGAAGGAAGACGCGATAAAATGGAAAACAAAACATTTATTCAGATTATACTTGAATACCACTGTTGCATAGGGTTTGTACAACGAACCACGATGTTTAATCACAGAATCACATAGCTAATCGTTGTCAAACACTCAAGATTCAAGATTCAAGATTCAAGAATTTATGGTCACAAAAAGCACATAGCTTCACAATTACCATATCATAGTAAATATACATTCAGGAAATAGGTATAAGGAGCTTATGGATGATTGAAGTAATGTGTTGCTCACATCCCCTGGAATCACACTCAACTACCGGCTTCGAGCTGTTTGCAGAAACATATTGCCACCAACTACTAAATGAAGATACGCTAGAACAGTTACGACTTGCAATCGCAACCTCGACAGAAACCACCAAGAGAAGAAAACGCCGAAAGTTAACAGACAAGCTCCAGAAACTCACTCCAAAACACACAGAACAAGAGACCGGGAACTGGATAAAGAATATTTCAGATAGAACCCTCACAGACACCGAAAAAAGAGTACTGACGCGCGGCCTAAACTTCAACTGCAAGAATGCAGACCCAGTCGAGTTCCTAGCATATTTGGAATCAACGATGAAACGGGCTGGACTAACACCGGAAACCCAGATTGAATACCGACAGAAAATCGTACCCATGATGAAAGCAAACATCATATCGAACACCTTAGACAAAGAAGAACGTCACGCCCTGAATAAAATAAAGCAAGACAAACAAATTGTGATTCTACCAGCAGACAAGGGCCGTATGACAGTCGTAATGAACAGAACCGAATATATTGCGAAAGCAGAACAACTTCTCCAGGACACCATGACTTATCGGAAAATTGCTTCAGCTACAACAGAAAAACTAGAACGAAAAATCATAAATACTCTGCAAAAATTGAAGACATTGGGGCGACTCACAGAGGAAGAATACTTTCGTATGAAACCGAAAGATTTTACGACACCTAGGTTTTACGGACTCCCGAAGATCCACAAAGAAGGTATACCACTTCGCCCAATTGTATCGCTACCAGGAGCACCCTCATACAAGCTATCCAAGGAATTGAGAAGAAGACTACTATACCTTACCCATGGGTCAGAACACTCAATCCAATCAGCCGCAGAATTTCTACAGAAGATCAAAGGAACCAAGATCCAAGATGACGAAATTATGGTCTCATTCGACGTTGTCGCACTCTTCACCTCGATCGACACCACCCTAGCGAAGCAAACTGTGGCATCACTTTTGAACGAACGAATGATGGCCGATGGAGAAAGACTTAACAAAGAAGACCTATTAGAACTGCTCGACTTATGCCTTACAACACAATTCACCTTCAACAGACAAGCTTACGAACAAATAAGAGGCACCCCAATGGGCTCACCAATCTCAGGACTAATCGCTGAAATCGTAATGCAGAGGCTGGAGCAGATCTCCCTACCATTGATACAACCCACCCTATGGGTACGCTACGTGGACGATACTTTCGTGATTATTAAACGATCAAGACTTGAGGAAACTGCACGATTACTCAACTGTGTATTCAATGGTATACAGTTCACAATGGAAAAAGAAACAAGCGGTCAATTACCATTCCTAGACGTACAAGTCACCAGACTGAGTAACGGCGAACTACAGACCAATGTCTATAGAAAGCCGAGCCACACCGACCAAATCTTGAACTTCAAAAGCAACCACCCAGCAGCACACAAGAAAAGCTGCGTTCGGACGTTGTTTCAACGCGCTAAAACACATTGCAGCACACTCACACTGCAAAAAGAGGAAGAACAATATTTATACAAACTATTCCAGAAGAACGCTTACCCGAAGAACTTTATCCGTAGATGCCTAACGACACGCCCTAGGCGAGACCAGACTGATGTTATGCAACGGGCGACGTTACCATACGTCAAAGACATCTCGGAAATGACATCAAGACTCCTACGACCTCATGGCATTTTTATCGCCCACAAACCAACAGCAACGCTACGTAACATACTCACAAAAGTGAAAGATGCAATACCCAAAGATGAAAACGCAAACGTAGTGTACAAAATACAGTGCACGCACTGTGACAAACACTACATCGGGCAAACCGGTCGAAAACTAAAAACTCGAATCCATGAGCATCAACTAGCCGTACGACGTCACGACACCAAGTCTCTCATATCAACGCACGTCGACAACGAAGATCACGAGATGGACTGGCATAACTGCCATATCTTGGGTCGAGCTAATAACAAAGCAGCACGAGAGTTCATCGAAGCCTGGTACTCCGGTGAACGATCGATCAACGAACACGTGAGCTTGGACGACATCTACGCACGGATGCGACTGAGACGAAGAACCGTAAAGGCAGCCAACCAATCAATCAATCATATGCGATCACGTGACCAGTGGTCAGCCGGCCAAATACCATCGTCAGTTCAAATTCGAGCAGTCAATTTGCCAACAATCGCTGAAGATGTTGCCTAGTCTGGCAACGAAACGTCCGATGCAAACTCAACAAGCTCGGAGAACATATGTAAGTAAGCTACAAGACAGTAAGTAATCTTGTTTACAATTTATCCAATGTTTCAATGCTCAGTGAACCTAATCTTACTGTCTCCACCCAATGACGGCAAACAGCCACAAATCAGTAGTGGATTGCAATTTCGGGGGGATGTGAGCAGCACATTACTTTGGGCATCCATATGCGCCTCGAGTGCTTGACCACGAATCAGTATGTGATTCTGTGTTTGAACATCGTGGTTCGTTGTACGAACCCTATGCAACAGTGGCATTCCAGTATAATCTTGTTCACCATTTATCCACTGTTTCAAGTCTCGCTGAACGTAATCTTACTGTATCCACCTGATGACGGCAGACAGCGAGAAACCGGTAGTGGAGTGCAATTTCGGGGGATGTGAGCAACAGAAAACAATTATTGTTCGGAATAAAGCAAACAATGCGGAATATACCAAGCAGACAACCAGATCTAATCAGTGAAAAACAGGCAATTGTTTTCAATATGAATTTTTCGCTATACCTTGAGATCTGAACAAGTTCAGGTGACAGATAACAGTGTGAATTTTGAAAACGTGTTAGTGATAATGCAGATTGCGAATCCCTGTAAAAAAAAGCGTAAACCTGATTGGTTTAAACCAGAAAATTCTTTATAAGAGCTCATCTGATTACCGCGAGCCACCAAGTCGAATCTGAAGAGGCTTTCCTAATTGTTTCCAGGGTCCCTTACAACATCCCACGGAGAAATGGCTCGAATATCTAGAGGTAAGCTGAGGCAATTGCGACAAAATTATTAGACCATATATATGTTATCATAAAGGGTGAGTTCGTGTTCTCTGATTGTCTTAACTAACAAAGATAACAATGGAAACATTTTACTAATAACATGTGATGTTGATTTTGGTTTTCAAATTGTGCTGTTGATTAGAAATGTCTCTAAATATGTAGTGTGAGGCAAGAAATATCGAAAAAGAAATTCTTCGCTTAATTGAAATTTTCTGTTTCAAAATATGGGGATATTTACTGAAATTATATAGGCTGATGCAAACGCGATCATTAAAGAGGATGGGGCTGATATCTCATCAATCTGCTTCCGCCTCTCTAGCGAAAACGATCACCGTGCATGATCCCCAACACGTCGGCATACTGACTGACAATGAATTCCAGGAAGTAGAAATAGTTTACAATTGATCGACTACATTCCATACTACTAGCAGAATAATAAAGTGCTGGAACCATAATGGCCACATGGACTGATCAAGCAAGCTTATTGTTCATCAGATATTGCTTGAAACCTTACAAACAGATAAACAAAGGGATTTTCAATGATGTAAGAAAGAGCATGAATTAATTCCTATCACGACTGACTATGTCTGATCTTAAATCAATACGTTACCTAGTATCTCTTCTAAACGATTAACATCCAACAATCTTTCCCATTGGCTGCTAATATTCGAATTTAACTCATGTTTTTTTTCTAATTACTCATTCGAGATTAAAAAATTGGGCTCGTAATTATAGCGCTTAATTAGAAAACTCACAAGACCGATAATAACCGTATGTCACACCGCTTCTCAAGTTCGACGTATCCCAAACATTGTAGATGGTGATGATATTTGATGAGGAGAAGTATCTGATGTAATTCATATTCTCATGAGTAGCAAGAGCGCGATCGCACCGACAATTATTTCCGTCAAACACAGCGCTAGCCATCAAGCCAGATGGATTCTAGTTCAAAAACGAAGATTAATTTTCAAATGCATCAAGTATGAAAACATTCACGATAACATGATTTCACAAAAGCTTGAGATGGAAAACTAACCATTATTCATAACAGTATTTCATTATAACCCTAAGTATTTAATTTGAATAATAAAGCAGGTATTGAATCAAACGTTATAAGATCGCATCTTGCAATTATCAGAGGCACAAAAGAAGGTAAATCATATAAAAGGCATTTCCATGCTGAAACATTACTGTGTATATATTTTAATTGTAACCTTTGGTGCCGGTTGCAAGGTTGTCACTGCCTAGGCGGTTTTATGTATAGGCTCCCAATTAAAAACCTGCTCCGATGTCACGCGTCTAGTTTAGTCCCTGACAACCAAGTCCAGCTCCTGGCCTGCACGCGTGGTACGGTGTGACCCGGCGGAACTGATTCTACTGACAGGAGAAAAAGCGAAGGCTGGCACCTCGGAACCAGGATGCTTATAGCAGGTGGAGCTTGTAAGTTCATAAAGGCGGTCCACATCGGGGAACGAAAACCCTTATCTCAAATCTCCATTGCCTTGTGGCTACATCCAATCATGGAAAACGCTTCAGGAGTCATTCTTGATGAAAAATATGGAGCCGGAGCCCCGTTATGCAACCCTAAGCTTTATTCAACTTCGTCCTGCCAACACCTGCGACGCCATCGTTGTCCAAACGTATCAGCCCAGCTGTGCTTTAAGTTCCTGTCTTGCTGTGTAGATGGAGCACTTGCTGCACGAGCAACAGCTAGTTCTCCATATTAAACTGCCTTGGCGTTCAACACAATGCACCAATGGAGAGGGCACTCCATTTCGCTACTACAGATAATAATACGAGAAGCAGCAGATACTGGCTGAAAGCTATGGCCCAACTAGAATAAAGCTCAACACCTGGGGCTACGTTCGAAGGTGGGAGAGATTTTTAGGTCTCATTAGATAGCTACCGTCCACCTCAAGCTAGGCAGCCTCCAGTCAATATGGTGCCGTCTCGCTACGGTCTGCTATCCTCATTGGGTGCACGGTGATTAGAAACCGACTTTTTTTCCGCACAAAAGAAACGAACTACTGAAAAACAAATGTCATTTCTGAAACTATTAACCTGTAATGTACGGTCCATGCATTCTGGATTTCATGACGACGTCTCCAATATCAGGGGCCTAGGAAAATCCGCTGTGATTAACAATGAAATAAAGAGTCTGAATGTCGACGTGGCTGATTTGAAAGAGACGCGATTACCAGACACTGGTATATTAACAAAAAGAGATAACACATGTTTTAAAAATAGGGTTCTTATAAGCATAGACTATATGGACTTTGGTTTGCCTTACGACATACTAAAAGCAGCAGAACTGAACAGCAGGGGGATCGAACGGAATGGACACTAAATCTGAAGTGAATTATTGATAACTTTACGTTTGTTAACTTTTATGCACCAACGTTCTCTGCGACGCCAGCTGAAAAAGACGTTTTTTATCATTAGGTCACAACTGTCCTCAAAAATGTGCCACAAAAACTGTGTAGTGATATTGGGTGATTTCAATTCCAGGGTTGATGCAGATTACTAGGCTTGGCAAAATTGTCTCGGAAGGTTTTGGTATAGGTAAAACCAATGTAAATGGACAAACCAGATTAGAAATTTGCACACAGTTCAGTCTGTGTGCCAGTAACACATTCGTTTGAACAAAACCACAGCATAATGTCCCTTGGAAACATCATCGCTCTAAGCATTGGCATCAACATGATCTTATTCTTGTTAGGCGCACTAGTATAGGAAGCGCACTCATCACCGGATAATATCGAAGTGAAAACTGCGACACTGATCATTCACTGGTCTGTGCAAAACTGAAGCTTTCCCAACTGAGATTCCACAACTCCAAATTATCAGCCAAATCAAGTATTGACTTCACTCGTATGTGCAAATCTAATCTAGCTGCGCAATTTGCAAAAGCCTTCACAGCCGAGTTTAACAAGACAAACGCACTTGAACAGGCTTTAGAAAACTGGGAATCAATAAAAAGCTACATATGCCGAGTCGCACTTTTCACTTAGGGTTAGAAGAAAGCTTTACCGAGCCACTGGTTCGAAGCAAAATCTTCGGAGTTGAATGCTGTGTTGGACGGTCAGCAATCTTGAAGTTTAAATGTATGCTAGCAGATGAAAAGTTACGACTTCCAAGGGCAGCTAAAAATAAGGTCGAACAGACTGTATGATGATGTGCAGATGACTATTGGACTGAAATTATCCCCAGTATCCAAGAAGCTGCGGATACTTGAAATTTTCACGGTATGTGATGGGATCAATTGAGTCATTGTTACAGAGAATCTGACAAAAATCGTCAGATTAAAAGATGGGTATATTACTTTTCGTCTCTCTCCTCTAGTGAGAGCATGTATATGACAATGTCGAGCGATTGCCGAGTATTAAATATATAAATACTCCTCATAATGTTAATAAGCTCAATAGAGCAATCTACCGCTTAGCGAATGGGAAGGCCCCTGGTGACGACGGAATTCCACTTGAGCTCATCAAATACTGTAAAAAAGCATTATTACGAACTTTCAACCATTTATCTCTCCAGTACTGGCAGGAGGTGTGTGTCCCACATGAGATGCGCGACACGAAGTTCATCACGCTATTTAAAAATAAGGGTGATAGAGGTGACTGCAACAATAGCTGATGAAACTTTATTCTGAATGTTTCAAGAAAATTGTTTGCTAAAGTCTTCTAGATCCGGCTACAAGTTTTAACTGATAGAATTTACTCCGAATCTCAATGTGGCTTCCGCAAGGGAAGATCAACCGTTAACATAACATTCTCCCTGTGTCAAACTCAAAATATATTTCCGGAACAGCGTACGTCATTATAGGCTGTTTTTATTGATTTATCGAAGGCATTTGGCTACGTCAGTAAGTAGGGTCTTTTCAAAATGCTTTATCTGGCAGGATGTCCCCCGATACCGCTGAAGGCATGAAGGGCTCAGTCCGTTTTAACAGTTTCATTTCAGAAGCCTTTGAAACTCACCGAGGCTTCGAAAAACGGTGTGATCTTGCTGCCGCTTTGTTCGGCATTTTCTTTGCATTGCTTCTGAATCACGCTTTTATAACGAGAACAGAAGGCATTTACTTAGGCACGCGACGTGATGGCATGCTTCCCAACCCGAACCGGTTGAGAGCACAAATGTGATAATCCATGACCTGCTGTTTGCCGACGATGCAGCCCTTATTGCTCACACCCAAGAGAACCTACAGTCGCTAATGGACTGTTTATCGTCAGCATGAAAATAATTTGGGCTAACAATCAGAATGAGCGAGACAAGAGACCTTGGTCAAGAGATTGTATCGCCAGCAAACGTCAATGTCGGAAACTTTAAGCTTGAACCAGTAAATTAATTCACATATATAGGTTCAAGCATTGCGGATTACCTCACGCTAGACACGGAGACTGATGAACGGATAGGCAGAGCAGCTGTCATTTTGATCCGGGTGAACTCTCGAGTTTAGGGTAACCGACTATATAGACAAAGTTGATGGTGAAGTTCTCGTCTACTCGCTACTTTATAAGTAGCTGAAGGGACTAAACTAAGCCCCAACTGATCGAACGGCGTACTGCCGCAAGGGTTATTAAAACCCCTGGATATTCATAGTAGCATACCATTTCGAAACGCTAAAAATTGCATGGAAGCACACACACGCGACCGGTTTCGAGGTTTGGCCTTTTATCAGCGATGAGTATCGCTGGACTCTTTCGCGTTTCGGGACTAGTATTTGGAGAAGGATGGCGCACAGGTGACTGAGTTCTCGTCTACTCGCTACTTTATAAGTAGCTGAAGGGACTAAACTAAGCCCCAACTGATCCAACGGCGTATTGCCGCGAGGGTTATTACAACCCCAGAATAGTTCATAGTAGAATACAATTCCGAAACGCTAAAATCTCACCGGAAGCACAGGACCGGTTTCGAGGTTTTTGCCTCTCATAAGCTAAGCATATCCGCTGGACTAAACGCGTTTCGGACTCGTATTTGTGTAGACGGATGGCGCAATGTGAACTGAAGTTCTCGTCTACTCGCTACTTTATAAGTAGCTGAAGGGACTAAACTAAGCCCCAACTGATCCAACGGCGTATTCACGCGGGGGTTATTACAACCCCAGGATAGTTCATATTTGGGGCTTAGTTGAGTCCCTTCAGCTACTTATAAAGTAGCGAGTAGACGAGAACTTCAGTTCACATTGCGCCATCCGTCTACACAAATACTAGCCCGATACGCGAAGAGTCCAGCGGATACGCATAGCTGATGAGAGGCAAAAACCTCGAAACCGGTCCTGTGCTTCCGGTGAGATTTTAGCGTTTCGGAATGGTATTCTACTATGAACTATCCTGGGGTTGTAATAACCCTCGCGGCAATACGCCGTTGGATCAGTTGGGGCTTAGTTTAGTCCCTTCAGCTACTTATAAAGTAGCGAGTAGACGAGAACTTCAGTTCACATTGCGCCATCCGTCTACACAAATACTAGTCCGAAACGCGGAGAGTCCAGCGGATTCGCATAGCTGATGAGAGGCAAAAACCTCGAAACCGGTCCTGTGCTTCCGGTGAGATTTTAGCGTTTCGGAATGGTATTCTACTATGAAAGTTGATGGTATGCAGTTCGCGCTGAATGCTGTACTACACGGCAGTGAAACCTGGACCACCCACGCAAGACACGAACGGAAGCTCAATGCTTCCCATCGACGGGAAATCCGTCGTATCTTCAACATATCGTGAATGGACAGAGTGACTAATGCTGAAGTGCTTTCTAAAGCTGGTCCACAGTGAATGTTCACTCTATTACGACTGCGCCGCTTGCGGTGGCTTGGTCGTATCTATAGAATGGAAAATGGTCGTATTCCAAAAGATCAACACTATGATAAGTTGCAATTAGGAAGTCAACCATTAGGCAGACCGTACTTGTTATATAAAGACGTTTGCAAAAGTAATATGAAAGCTCTTGGCATTGACCCCGCAAATTAAGAGAACTTGCTCGTGACCACTCACATTGAAGGCATAGTGTAAAGCGTCGACTAGAAGCCGGAAACGAGGAGATACAGTTCTTCCATGCTGAACACAGAACACGCCTCCCGCGTGCAACCAACACCCTACAACCGAGTTATCCCTATCACTACAATCGGTGTAGGAGAGATTATGCCTTCCGAATTAGACTGTTTATTCATTCAACAACCTGCAAAACATGAAAATTAATGCGATTGTGTTGTACATACATGGTCGACATCAACCAAAAGAGGCCAACAATAACAACTTCTGTGCCTAAGACAATTTTGTGGCAAATTTCACTGAAAATAGAACGATACGTTCATATATATTTTCAGGATTTCACAATGGAACTAATAAAAATTGACGTATGACTTCGTACACACTATTCATGAACAAGTATAAATCTACCGACAAAAATAGATTAACTTACAGGAATCAAACGGAGTTCAATCAACCTGTCATTTGCTACAAAAATTTGATGCTTGCAGATGAGCACACGCTTCTGAGGCCAGGAAAATTCCATTTTCATCGCAGAATTCACGTATTTTTGGAAGCAATTATCTGCAAAATCAATTAAAAAAATCACTTTGAAATATTTCATTTTTACTTGATAAATATTATAATAATATTATTTTGAACGATGCAAATTAAAATACTTACTTGCCATTCTTCCACTGCTTCAAGCGCATGTGGATTCTTATCTTACCGCTATTATCTGGTGAGCGCAAACTGCAGGAAACCTTACGCGGGGTGTTTGATGTAAATGCATGCAAATGAGCATTAAAAACATCCGTAAATGTTCAAAAAACTTCTTTTATTATTACAAGTAATAACGAAACAATTTATAAAAACACATTGCATTTATTTAGCCACATCATCTAATTATTTGCTTTGAAATCACGGAATGAGATAATATTGACACTTGTTATAAACACAGTGGTTTACTTACAAAACTTTACATTTGACGCGATCAACGTTGACAAGTAAACTGAAATAAATGAACAATTAGGACGTACTTGGATTTTATTTAAATTTGGAAAAAACTAAATATTCGAATTTGCATAATATTACATCACACACAGGGAACAACTTGTTTCGTGGTATTTTAAGACAGATGTGTTGTTGCAAGCTTGAAGTTGTTTATCATGTCTCAAGGCATACATAGCATGGTCATAGTGTCCCTACCTGATGAGTCTAACTAACATGAAATCGCTCGTGAGAGGTTCAGTGTAAATGTAAGCAAGTATTTTCAAGCGAGACAGTAATTATGTTCTGCTATCAATGAATTTTTGTGCATTTTGTCGTGCTGCATGTAAATATAGAATATTATTGACACTTTTCAAGAAACCCACATTAAGGATATCATCAGAATTTCGTTTTTTCATATTTAGGTATTTAGTATTTGTCTACACTTTGAAAACACATATCACTTTTTTTTAGAAAATCACACTGTACAAATATAAATAAACTGGATGAGCCTTGGAATATTCCAGTATTTTTACATAGATCTATATGCTAACTGATCCATGTTGACCAGTGCTATATTCTTAATAATACAGACGAGCCCAAATATGGCTTGCTGTGTAAGAGGTCTAAAGCTATTTTCGTGAGAAATTTGCTATGTATTCTGAAATGAAAAATCAAGCATAAACTTTTTCACGGTCCAGGAGGTTATGTAATTAGCTTTTACGCTCAGCTAACGATAAAACATTAGCTTATGATGTCTTTGTAAACGATTTTTAATGGAACTAATGTAGTTGATCTGGTATTGTTCTTCGGTCACATTCGGTCGATAACGATCATGCAAATAAAGCAATATCGCATGTTGGTTTGCTGCGTTATAGCGTTTAAGATGATTAAACAGTCCGATTCGTTAGAGAAACAAAGATCCCTTAACGCTCAAATCAATAGGCTTTAATTTAACTCAAAAGAGTTTACCTTTACGTTTATCAAAATAACCTAAAATGCTAACAAATAATAAAATAAATGTTATAATCAATCTGTTGTCAAGTCGGGATCGTTGTTCAAGGGAAAATCTGTGGAGCGTAAGTTAACCGTCTTCTTTCGTTGTTCATCCATGATCAAAACGATTGGATGTACAAGGCTTAACAAATCTCCTCTGGTTCAAATTCTCCGAATAATATTTTGAATAATACAGGTAGCGATCTCAGTTAGAGGTTAGGGTGACCGGACAATTTAGATGTCGGAATTTAAAAAAGCACCAAGTTTCGAAGCCAATAAATGTTTCTGAAAAATTAAAAGTGTTCGTGCTAAGCGGTAGCTACGGTTCAATTCTTTGTCCCGTTTAATTTTATTGTCATTTTTATTTCCCAAACTGAACATCACAAGTCATATTTTCTACTAACCTTGTGCCCAGGTTAGCGTGAAGGGGTTTGCAATGAATCCCGGTTTCAGAATGTAGAAAATTGAAATTCGCTGAGAGTCCAAAATGGCTCTGTTGGTACGTGATTCGGGCCAATCTATCATAGCATCCGTTCCACAATCTCCATTTTGCGGTACAAATGGCTCATATGACGGATTATTCTGTAAAACGAGGTGGATGAAATCAGGATGTTTCACTGAGAACGGTGATATTTAAATTCGGTAGTGAATCTATGCTTACATGTCGCCAATACACGCGCAGATGCAAAGACTTCTTCGGTTGCATTTGCATAGAAAATACACATAAATGGGTTTTCGATCTATTGAACCGCGTTTGGTACGGACTGAACGTGCCCCGTGTTGCACTCATTCCGATAAATGCATCACAATTACTCGGTACATTAGTTTTTGATTCCGATGAATGATCTTCAATTTTTAAATTGCGATCAGGGTCGACTATAAAGGAAAACAGTTTTTACCACAGTATAATTATGGCGACCATTTTATCACATGTGCATCTTCCAAAAGACCAATCACAAGTTTAATGCATTACACAGTTTATCACAAAGGAATATCTACTTCAAAATCAATTGGTTGATTGATGTGCAATTGAAGGAGAAATTTTTTAAAAAATTCCTAACTTCAGAGAATCAGTGATGATGATTATTAGCATTCAATCACGTTCAGCACAGTCTAATACTTCAGAAATTTAGAGGCTTAGTATCACCTGTAAGTTTTTAAATTGGCTAAATGACTGCCTATCAATCCACACTACACATGAACGCGTTGATGAAACAATATCAATCCAAAACACTGCAATTAGTGATGTTGGCTCTAACATTTCGTAATTCACGGACAACATAGATATATAAAGTTGTAGGTCACGAGACTGTTCATTGATACACAACTATCTTGATGTGATACATATTTGGTCTTTGATGAAAAACGGTCTCTGAACTTCAACAACATCAGGCTCATGTATGTGGGAAAGAAACTACATTTCACATTCATGATAGTTTCACAAAACCTTCAAAAGTGCAGTGAAGAAAAAGAAAAGAATAAAATCTGTAGATGCTCAGCATAAAATCCTCACTTCAAGCAACCATTGCCTTCACAAAAGAACCACGTTTCCTTACTCAAACTGGTATTTGGCGAATGTGTGACGAAGATCCTAAATACATAACAGAGAGCAGTCACGGTCTCCTCAGCTTATGAAAAATGTAGATCTCATGCAGCGTATCAATCACTGCTGGACAAAAATATTTCTCATCACCGGAAGCAAGCCTTAGGAGGAACAGACAGATCATTGACATTTGTTCCACTGTATCATTCGACAAACCAGATGAGACCTTATTATTTTTCACAAATTATCATATACCACAATCCAACCACTGAATGGACTCTTCAGTGAAAAAGATACTCGGAGCAGTGGATTTATCTGGTTGTACATCATTTCTGCCTAAAGTTTGGTAGGTATTGTTTTTGTCAGTCACGTTTTTTACTCGATACACTTTACTGTAAATTTTACTCATTAAGCTAGCATGCATGAGTTCAAAAACTATATTTGATAAGTAATTATTTACCTGTTTTTTTCTCGACTAATATTTTAATGTTTCATCTGAAAGATCAGCTTATTACTTATGAATATACATTTTGATTTCAACCATTCTATGGTTCGTGTTAAACTCGATGCTTTTATCATTGAACACTATGAATCACCTCAATGAATCCCATAGTTTCAACAAACACGAAACACTAATTTTCGATTTTATCCCGCCCACAATTGTACGTTTGGAAATTTGCTCCAACAAAATCAGCAAAACAACCATGTATAGAATATGTGTGGATGCTAATCAAAATATAGCCGCGACAATAATCTGATAAGATTTGCTAAATCTTCTTGACAAAATTGGTGCTAAATATCGACTTAGTTCATATAAGGAGCGATATAGATGGAATGTTTAAATAATTTGCACGCATTTCTTATGGAGACAAAAGAGTAAAGTTTAAGCGCATACGGATCCTCATCCTAATGTCTCTACCTGAATGTGCAAACAGCACGAAACCGGTCGTGGTGTGTGCGTGTGTGATGTAAATGCATGCAAATGAGCTTTTTCGTTAACGGTATTTCAATTCAATTTAATTCAATTCAATTTAATGGTCCAAAAAGCACATAGCTTTACAAAAACCACAGAATAATATGCGAATTACAAATAACATAGGTAGTAAAACGGGGTTTGTTTTCCTACTGTTTGAATATTTACTTGATTTTTGTAGATATCATTTATAATGGTCATCCATTATTAACTATAACACAGATAATTTAGATTAGATCTAACTGCGTCAGTATAAGTCATTTTTGCAGAAGGAGAGCAATTGAAGACGCAGTGATATATTATTTCGATAATCGAGCACCTCATTATTTATTCTAAAGATTCTCATCATTCAATGTAAGTATACAAGACGTGTAAATGTAGTAAAGCATTCAAGATTTATTGTAAAGAAAAGTATGCTTTGTGATTACTAATCAGTACCAAGTCCTTCGGACTGTTCACAAAATTGATCACAACGGTCTATAATGGATGCACTGGTCTCAAGTTTCGCTTTTATCTGAACTCATCAGCATTGCATAACCGCTGTCTCTGGTAGGGCTCGAACCTCAGACCTTGACCATTGTAGTCTCAGGCTTTATGTACTGAGCAATCGTTCAGTGTTTATTCGATTACAATCAAGGATTTATGAATATTACTCCAGACTGATACATTTGAGTAGTGTTTTATCCAGGACCAAATATGAAGGATACAGCAACAAGTGTTGTAGTCGTCAAACTATATGAAATTCTAATAAATTCAACATTCAAATATCGATATGACCATTTTGGGAAATTGTCTTTCAGGTGATAGTGTAATTCGAAATCGAGCGGATCTAATTTATTCCCGATTGAACTTTTGTCTTTGTGGTACACGCAGGTTGACTGTAAAGAAAAATATGATGATATGCAGCGTGTGCTTGCTAAATGCTTCACTGTACGGCACTGAAACCTTAACCAATCACTCGGGACACGAACGGAAGCAGAATGCTTTCCATCCTACAAACTGCCGTCGTATCTTTAAAATATCGTTGGATGTAGAGATTGAAAATGCTGAATTGCTCTCAAAGGGTGGTCAACAGAAGCACGTTGACCCCACGAAGACAGCGCCGCCTGCGGTTGCACAACATTTCTAGAGATGAAAAATGGTATTATTCCAAAGATATACTCTTGGTGAGTGTGCGATCAGGAAGTCGACTATTGGGCAGACGGACTTCGCTCCTACAAGGACGTTTAAAAAGAGATTGAAGCTCATGGCATTGATCTGGGACTAGGATTACTTGCTCGTGACCGCTCACATTGGATTCGTTTGTGTGTGTCATCTGCCAAGCTGACGGAGCATAATACAGCTTTCTTAACTGCAGACGCAGGTCAGGCACGTCGCGGCAACTGACGCCCTACAACCGAGTTCTCTCTATCGCTGCAAGCGCTGCGGGATTGATTATACCTCCCGAATTGTCCCATGCAGTCATGCGAAAAGCTGTGGAACATGAAACAACTCATGCGATTGTGATGTACATATATGTTTGACATCAAACGATGGAGGACAATAACAACAACTATCTTTCGCAATCAATTATAGTTTTCATTAACACATGTTCATTTAAAATAAAAGCTAACATGTTTCTTTTTGAACTCATTTAACTTGAAGAAAATACAACATTTGTTGTTGAATATTTCAAGAAGAAACATGTATGAACTGAGAAAAAATTTTGACAGAGGTTAATGCTTGAGAGTTATATTTTATGTGTGAGATTGTTCATGCTCGTTGGAACAATGAAATTTAATGTTATTACGTCTGAGATGTGGTTTTCCGATCATCAATATATATGACGAGAATTTAAATTACTAGTTGCACCGCATACTTTTTTAAATAGAATGAAAAGCAAATTAGAACGAAATTCATGATAAACTGCAACTCACAGCGTCTAAATTTGGCGAAAATTACTCGTGGATTCATCATCACCTTTACGTCCCAAAAAGTGATGACCGTTATTTGATTTGTCAACGAAGTGAACAACAACTTATTTCCACGGAGTCTTCTTGGCACAATCAAATTGGCATCATAAAAATTGCCGTCGATATAGAAGCTTTCCAATAGTGCTTCGACATTCTGCAAATTTTGATGAATCAAATACTATTCGTATTTCGTACACAAATTTAGAACGAATTAATACCTTGTTAACAAAATCACATACGAAGAAACTTGTAGTGTTTCACACATGTCGTGCAACAAAACATATGACTATACTATTGAGTTTACGAGACTATCAGTAAAATATTCAAAGTAGACTGACACGCCTAATCCAGATATAAATCAAAAACCAATAGGAATTTCCAAATAATTGCGATACTGTATTTATGCAGTTTAAATATTTGAAGATAAACTTCAATTATTCGCGTTAACGCTGATGTAATCAGGGCCACTGTCAATACATATTGCGACTCATGATACCTACACGAATCAGAAAGAAAGAAATCAAGGTCAAATGAAAAGGGTCAATGAATGTAAAATATAATAACCGGCCAGAAAATACTTGGAGGAGTTGTAATTGCTGTAACCGAGAAATCAACAGTAATTACATACACGTACACATCAGGTGTGAATGTGCATGAGCTCCTGTAGTATTATAACGAAAGTTATATCTTACGGCCTGTGTATATCATGGTAAAATCTTATGTGCATCAAGTTGTTGTTTGTCTTATTAGGTACAGCAAGATTTAAGAATCAATATTTTATGTTAATTACCACAGAAAGCAAATACACATAGAAGAAATGACTTATACAATGGAGTTTTGAGTGCGGTATAACGAGAAAACTTGAATGACTTCGTGTGTTCTTACGGGAACTGACTTCTATCAAATCGCGGAGTGGTTGATTTTAAAACCGCAATATTTCATATGTTATGATCATGTCGCTGCATACTGTACTTTGTGTAAAATAGTTGAATCTCAGCTGGACCATTATCTCTAGGTATGGGATATGCTGCATTCCATCAACATGTTTCATCCCTAGTTGGTAAATTTCATCAAGCAATCCAAAGTCTTTACTTGGCTCGGTGTCCAAAAGTGGACAATGTATTTTTTCGTTGGATAGGTGTAACTATTATTATTGTTATTATTATGTAACGAGGGTGAATGTTTTAGGAGAGGACCAGCCGAAGTATTCATGGTCCAACGGTTTTCGAATGATCGAACATTTCAGAATGAACGATGTCTCCTAAAACGCCAGCAGTGAGGGGCCGTATTAAACTAAGCGATGTCAAATGAACGCTGATGTCGTGGACTACTTTCATCACATAAAATAACCATATG
>JACCGJ010004959.1:0-68170 GCA_013407085.1 Atriophallophorus winterbourni | reverse complement strand
AGGTAGCGCTGTCGTAATAGACTCGACATACTCTGTAAACGTTCTTCGGGAAGCCTTCCTGATTAGTTTTCTTAGGGTTTATTCACACTATGGTCAGAATGAGAGGGATGATTAGAAAATGAAAAGCACTCAAATTCCGTTCGTGTCTTGCGTAAACGTTTGAGTTTCCAGTACCATACAGTGAAACATTTTGTACGCAAGCCATGTATACCTTTATTTTTGTCTTCGTCGTCATAGTGCGAAAGTTGACTAGTTTAAACGGCTGGCTAGCGAGTGGCTTCTTTTGCAATCAACCGTCTTTGAGCATGATGTCAAACACCATATTTGTGGTCTTCTCTGTTCATCACACCTTGTTGATTGGCTCCCAAAAGGTTGGATGCAGCAAATCGTAATGTTTAACACGAGCATGAAATTGTAATCATATGACGGTAAAAACGTCCCTTGCCAAACTTTTTTCACATGGTGAAGGAATATAAATCATATGAATGGCGTCCATCTGGAGAATATCCTGCTCTCAGCAGAGTCACTCTTCCTGACTTGTTCCCAATCCCCAAAATGCATTCTATGCAGTTTGATTTTCAGTGGAGTAGAATATTTATTGTAGGAAATCTGGTGCATGTGTATCATCAGCTACGTGCTTTGGAAGATGTTATCCATAAAATGCTATCAATACGCTATTCGACCTTTTATAATTTCTCGAAATACTTCAAGGTTTCCGCAATGCTCATTAAAACTTTCACAGAGTTATAGACCAAGTTTTCATAGGAATGTCTTCATTGAATGATTTTGGTTTACCATGAGAATTATTCGATACTTTTAGGAATTCTAAAGTTTACACATTTCATGAATTAACCCTGATTTATGTTAAAAAACACTTCGTTGAATATACTTTAGTTGTATTAGTGTGTCCGCGTTTGAATAAAGATGGTCACAATCATATAAACTTTGAAATCACCTCGAATCCTTCCTCTGAATACTTTAATTAATATGGTGCAAAATAAATTAATTACATCATTTGGTTTGCGTCCGCATTTTCTTGGAGTTAGTCTGGCCTTAATAACAAGTACTTGGAAACAATAAAATATAGTTAGAAATCACGCCAAGCCGCCAAGCTATCGATTATTAAAGAGTGTTACACCTGAATTGATTCTAAAAAATATAGAAATAATTATTTTGTGCACCGAACTAAACCATAGAGTTTGCACCATGACGGCTAATATTATGATTCACCAAACGGTGGTGCACACTAGCTAAACGGATCGATGTTTTACACGTAGTCTGAAACTAAACTGTAGATTGTTTGCACCAACGGCAGGTAAAACAGTATACCGTAATTTTCATTACTGTATTAATATTCGTGCGAGATTTCGCTACGCTGCACAATGCATTTCAGTAAAATTGGGACAAAGTATAGTCTACTTAACGCTTTAGTTCATTAAAGATCATGAATTTTACCACATTCTACATGAAGGGTGCGCATGTGAATGCAAGGATTGGTCGTACCAACCTGAACAAACAGTACATAAAAGCACACCTTGTTTACCATTCTTCCACTGTTTTAGGCGCATGCGGATCCTGATCCTACTGTCCCTACCTGGTTAGTGCAAACAGCAGGAAACCGGTCGTGGGTCGTGTTTGTGTGATGGTGATGCATGCTAATTAGCTTTTTTATTCAAGGTCATGCGTTTTAAACCCAGTCTACATGGGTGTTGTCTCATATGATTGAAAAATTTGGTCGTACCAACCATACCCAACAGTGGCATAAAAGCACAACTTGTGTACCATGCTTACACTGTTCAAAACCAACTCGTATCCTGATCCTACTGTTTCTCCCTGATGAGTGCAAATAGCTGAATGTGTGTGATAGAGATGCATGCAAATGAGAATTTTTAGTCAATCTGATGCGTTTTACACGCAGTCTACATGAGTTAAGGCGCAAGTATTTGCACAGGTTGGTCGTACCAACCTTACACAACAGTGGCATACAATCGCAACTTGTCGTATTTTACCTATGCGGTATACGGAGTTTGCGTTGTTGTCAATACGACAAGCCGGTTAGTCCTCCACCAACAGGATAATTTTCGTGTATTATGTCGTTACAGCGTTTTAGGTGGCTCCTCAAACTTCTCCTCCTGCCGTGTGATCTGAAAGGCCAAAGACGTTTGCGGTGAGTTTACGGTGGACGCCTGAAAGTTCGAAAAGCACTCTAGGACTTTATCTGCAGAGAGCGCTAGCTTTTCGTGCAGAGTGTTAAAATTTTTAAACGAGATGATAGTTTTGATGATTGCCGGAATACACTTCATCCACATGTGTTTAAGAAATGCAGTTGCTGCAACCATGCTTCGTCAGACATGAAGCGATGCAGCATAGACTCCTCTAGTTTGTCGTAAAATGTGGATCGGTTTGGGTTCGAGCACGTCTAGAAGCTCAGGGGTTACCGCATCGAATTATTAATTTTGTGAATTGATTCGAAAATATTTGAATTGAGCTTCACCAAAGACGAACCACACCTCAGTGTTGAAAAAACTAAAGTGTGGCAGTGTAAGGTTAGAACAATCGATCGCATCTACGTCATATGGTATATTGTAAAATCATGAAATCATATGAAATGATTATAATCGATTTTGTTAGAAATAAATTATAAGAAAATCTGAATGATGCAGCATTGAACAACTTTCAATGATACTCGCATGTTTGTCTGCAAAAATTTTATTCATCCAAGAAACGCTTGCATAAACCACAAAACTCCCAGCTGAACGAGTTCGAACGCTTTACCTCATCGAATTAGTATGATGTTACCAGAGGTGATTACTTTTGCAAAGACGTTCGCAAAAGAGATATGACAGCTCTTGACATTGACCCGGCGAGTTGCGAAATACCTAATATTGACCCATCACTTTGGAAGCACTGTGTAAAGCGTCACGTTCAAGCCAAGGAAGACTAGATTCTGCTCTCGGCTACTACTCGTAGATCACGCGGTCACCGTGCAACTGCCGACGACCGTCCGAGTACTGCCTATCGCCGTGAGCGCTGTGTGACATCTGGTTCCTCTCGAATAGGACAATCCAGTCATTCCAAATGCTGTGGAGCATGGAACACGCATGTGCTTGTACTGTACATCCATGATCTAAATCGTTCGATACAGACCAACAGCAACCAGATGTGAATGGAGTTAAATCCATGGACATGAAAAATTTATGCGTATCCTGACCGTACTGTGCCCCTTACACAAACTCTCGTGTTAAAGGCATGGCGTAAACTAGTTGCCACGATATCTATTGACAAATCACCTCAAAGCAACAACCAATAAAGGATTGTTCGGGTTGGAATTGTAGTATGGTGTGCGTGATGTTGTGTTCTTCGTGTTGGATCAATTGCTGTTCTCTTATGTTGTGGGATTCGTAGGTGAACGGTTTGGACAGGTTGACCTCAGGGATTAATCAGAAGTAAGTGACAGGTTAATGTGAAGGGCGAAGAGGTGACACAAGTAATGATTAAGTATGAGATCCGCTTTCCTCAAGGTTAGTGGATGAACAATCGCCTTCGCTGTTTCAATGTATATTATGTTGTCTCTAACGTTTCAGAGGAAATTCGATGCAAAAAAGCCCTGTCAACACTTATTAATTGTGTCCCTAATTTTCCCTGCGGTCATCCTGTCAAACGCTAATCATGTCCGTCTTGGATCCAGTGACGGAAACGAACGCTAATTGGAAAACACATTATATACACACATGACAAAGAACAAGACACACGCCCCCTTATATATCCAAATCACCTTACCACCTAACTCTCTCGAAAATTTCTAAACCGGTTCTCGCTTTGTATTATTTATAAATACAATTCATGCCAGATGGTTCAATCCCAGTCGTTGCGCGACGTTGAATTTCATATATAATTGGAAAGTGGGTGTCGGTGTCCATTTACTCTTGTTGTCGAGGGTGTCTTCGCTCGAACCGTTATCACGCAATCCTCCTGCAATCCACCCCTCGTGATTATTTGGCTCATACATTTACACACTTCCATATCTATATTCTGAATATATATATTATATATATATATATAATAATATATATATATGATATATCCAACTATACAATGTTGGATTAGTAGCAATGACTTATAATACGACATTAGAGGTGCTCAACATTATCGATCGATGGCGACCGAATCAGATGAATGTACATGCAGATTAGGGTATAAAAACTCTCTCAAAATGCTCCCTCGAACATCTTCTTTTCTTTGCGTGCGGTCGGTTAATATTTGATCAGCTGACGAAAGCATGCTCGCAATTTCCCAATTCAAAGATGTATTTTCAGCACTGTATAGACAAACTGAGTAGTCAAGAAGAATGAACATATCATCTTTTGCTGAACTGTTCTAGCGATCAACGCTCAAAAACACCAGACGCTAAGAAAGTCTCAGCAATAGGAAAACTTCAACGCATCAACAATTGTTTTCATTTTTATTTTGAGAGACACCAACTCGAACACTGTTACCCCGGGTGAGATAAATGTCACATCACAATGCGTACTCTGCCCAATTTTCAATCACATGACGACGGAATAATTCAGTTGAAATTAGCACATTGTGCATAGCTGAAATATAAACCACTTACATATTTTTTCAATAAAACACTGGTGAATGGAGTTACTCCAACCGTATAGAAACGTGGAATAAATACTGATATTCAAAAAGGAGGAAGTCACTCCAATGTTTCTCATTCACGACACGCTGCTGTGTTACCTGTGAATTCAAACTGCTCGAGCGCCTGATTGTTCAAGAACCAGTGACAATTTTAAAACTATCGAACTTGACGCATCATTTGGTGGAGTTCCATTTGGCCGAGTCAACGTTCCCATGCACTTCCTGTTCCATTTCAATGCAATATCAGAATTGGTCATAATATAATATCGTTATTCGGAGAAGACCTACAGGTATGAATTATTCGCTGCTGAGAAGTACGTTCGATCTTAATCAAAGATCTTGGTGCTTTTCATATTTGGCCTTAAATGTTATAAATTACCGTTCAACTTCTTAAATGTAAGCTCATGATTATATACATATATTCTAGGAATTGCGGATCATTTAAATAGAACATTAAGCACAATTGAACTTCATCCAAATTAGCATCTTGTAATTCCGGTCTGATCGCTGGTAAGATAATAAGAACAAATGAGTCAGTGTTTCTTGCGCTTATCGATTTACCTCAGATATAAAGAGATCGATCGTAGTTGGCACGGAATCATGAAAGGTCACTGTTCAGAGTACTAGGTCAACAGTATCTACCTGTTTCATGAGCAGACGGAACATGTGATTTGAAAGCTGCAGCGACTGTTTAGTCAAAATCAATATAGGTGTATGACTCGACCGGCTGCGCTAACTGTCGTCTCACGCCGACACTTGATATTACTTTGAACCATTTTGCAAATATCGTATTGAATTTCAGAATAAATCAACAGTTGATTGCTGAAAGAATATGATAGTTATGTTGATTGATGGATCTAAATCACAACGGTTCCCCAAGGTGGGCTACTCACTTGATATTAACGGCTGATGTAATTCACGGCGATTGGAATAGCAGGTTGATTTTCACATATTGGAAATGGCTGTTCGAATAAAGCGATTCACGTGTTATTCAAGATTCAAGATTTATGGTTCAAAAAGCTATATACTCTACAATAACATACAGTCGAACTATTGGTACAAATGTATATATATATATATATATATATATATATATATATATATATATATATATAATATATAATGTGCACATGGGTTTATCCCCATTTATATAGGTTTTAGCATATGTGGTTCGAAAGTTTGGTATTTCGAATAGAAACATTGGTATAAACGTGCTAATCGTGGTCTGTTGGCGTCCTTCGGTCAATGTCGACCATGGATGTATATCACAATCGCATAATTGTTTCGTGTTCAGGTGACTAAACATTCCGATTCGGAAGGAACAATCTCTCCTGTAGCGCTTGAAACGATAGACAGAACGCGAAGAAGACATTTTACATAACGCCTCCAATGTTATCTGTCAAGATTCATTTCGTCCCAACTCGCCGGGTCAATGACAGGAGCTTTTAAATCTCCTTTGCAAATGTTTTTCTACCGTAAGTGCTGTCTGTCCAATGATCGACTTCCTGATTACAACTCACTATAGAATAGATATTTTGGAATACGACCATTTTCCGTTATGTAGACGTAGACAAACCACCGCAGGCGGCGCTGTTGTAGTAGGGTTAGCATGCTCTGTAGAACAGCATTTGAAACCACTTCAGCATTCGTCAATTTGTCCATCCAAGATATGTTCAAGATACGACGATGCTTCGTTGATGGAAAATTTTCAGCTTCCGTTCGTGTCTCCGCGTGGGTAGCTCAGGTTTCACTGCCATAGCGTAAAGCAGTAAGTACGCAAGTGCTGTACACCATCATCTTCGTCTTTACAGTCAGCTTGTGGTTACCCCAAACATGAGAGTTCAATCCGGACAAAATGACAGCTGATCTGCCACTCCGCTTAGCAATCTCCGTGTCTAGCGAGAGGTTATCCGCAATGGTTGAACCAAGATATGTGAAATGATGTACTGGTTCAAGCTGAGAGTTTCCAACAGTGATGATGGGAGGCGATACAATCCCTTGACCAAGGACTTTGGTCTTGCTCATACTGCTTGTTAGCCCAAAGTCTATAGATGCCGACGAAAAACAGTTCATTAGCGACCTGAGGTGTTCTTGGGAGTGAGAAATAATAGCTACATCATCCGCAAACAGCAGGTAAGAGATTAGCATATTTCGTGCTCTTAACCGGTTCAGGTTGAAAAGCTTGCCATCAATTCGCGTGTGTAGGTAAATGTTCTGTGTTCTTGTACTAAAAGCGTGCTTCAGAAGCAGAACAAAGAAAATACCGAACAGTTTGTTAGCATGAGCACAATGTTGTTTGACGCTTCGGTGAATTTTCATGGCTTCTGAACTAGAACCCTTAAAATGGACTGAGAAATTATTTCCTGAAAAGAACGAATTAGCGAGTTACAGCATTCTTAGTGTGCTGCCTATCAGATCAAGCATTTTGAAGAGATACTCTCTGGTAACTTATTCAAATGAGTATGCTGAATCAATAAAAGCAATAAAATTAATGACATGCGCTGTTCCCGACACTTTTCTCGTAGTTGACACGGGGAGAAGATCATGTCAATGATTGATCTTCCCCTGCGGAAGCTAAATTGAGATTTAGAGTAAATTCTATCAGCTCAAACTTTCAGTGGGATCTGTAAGTTTGAAGCAAACAATTTGCCTGCACCATTTAGAAGGGATATTCTTCTGTAATTGTTGCAGTCGCCTCTATCACCCTTATTCTTAAATAGCGTGATGATCTTGGTGTCTCACATCTCTTGTGGGACACACTCGTCCTGAGAGCACCGGAGAAGTAAATGGTGAAGAGGTTGTAATAATGCTATTCTCGATATTTTGATGAGCTCAGGTGGAATTCCGTCGTCACCAGGGGCCTTCCCATTCGCTGAGCGGTCGATTGCCCTATTAAGCTCATCACCATTAGGGGAAGTATCTAGATGTTCAATGGTTTGCAACGCTTAACGTTTTCAAGTACATGAGGTTGAACCGTACTGTCCTTAGAGTAAAAAGATGATAAGTGCTCTACCCATCTTTCCATTTGCTGAGTGTTGTCGACAATCAGGTTCACAGATTCAGACTTAATAGGATTCTTTTTAAGTTTGTTTGGATCAATGGCTCACTTGATACCATCATACGTACCATGAAAATTTCAAGGATACGTAGCTTTTCGATTCTGATTCTAATTGCAGTCCAATAGTCATCTCCACATCGTCTTGCAGTCTGTTAGACTTTATTTCTAGCTGCTCTTAGAACTCTTTTGTTTTCATCTGTTAGCATACCTTTGAAATTTAAGAATGCTTAACGTTTCTTTATCCAACACCGCAGTCATCTCAGAAGCTTTTGCTTCAAACCATTCGCTCGTTCGAGCATTCTTTAAACCAAAAGTGGCATATGCAGATTTTAAGCTATTCCCAGTTTTCTTAAGCCGATTAGAGTGGGGATATTCTGTTGAACTCGACTGTGAAGGCATTTTCAAAGCGCGCAGCTAGATCAGGTTCGAACATGCGAGTGACGTCTATCATTGGTGTAGCAGACAAATTGGGGCGGCATAATCTCGACAGGGGATACTATAGTTTTCTACAAACCAGCGAATGGTCAGTGTCGCAGTCTACTATTTGATACGATCTGGTGAGGAGTACGCTACATATATTAGTGCGCCTAAGAACAATATGATCAAGCTGGTGCCTTGCTTTGAGCAATGATGTTTCCAAGAGACTTTATGCTGTGGTTTGTCTGCAAAAATGTGTTTCTGACGCAAATACTGAACTGTGCGCGCAGTTCTACAAGGGGTTGTCCATTTCCATTGGTTTAACCTAATCTGTACCTTCCAAAACAGTTTTGCTAAGACTCGTACTCCTTAGCAACTCTGGCATTGAAATCACCAAATACAACTTCACCTTGTCACGTTTTTGTGGACTTTTGTGTGGTTATGAAAAAAACGTCGTTTTCAGCAGGCGCCGTAGAATGATTTGTCGCATAAACGTTGACCAACGTAATGGTACCCGTAATGCCTTTCAGATTTTGAGTCCAAATCCGTTCGCTCCAGCTGCTGCTTATTTCTCCTGATTTTATTAGGCTGCCTCGCGAGGCAAACATAACTATAATGCAGTGGAGGCTCAACATATCACCTTTCCTTCCAAATGATGTGTAATCTCTTTCTATTGGCATGCTAGGGTCTAGTAATCACGTCTCTTGCAGGGCAAACGCGTCGACCTTCAGCCTGTTCAGTTCATTGTTAATCATAGCTGATTTTCTTACGCCTCAAATATTCGAGACGTCGTCATGAAATCCTTGGACCACGGACCGGGCTTTCCAGGTTATCAGTTTCAGAACTGACCTTTGTTTTTTTGTCGTTTTGCTGGTGTGAACAAATATATTGTGCTTATCGGTTTATTCATATCCCCTATGAACCCTATAATGATAGAAAACCATGGCGGGACGAGACCTTCATGACTGGGGCTACCCAGCCTGAGGCTGGCGGTAGCCGTCCTATGAGACGTGAAAATCTCTCCCAACATCGGAAGCAACCACAGGCACTGACCTCTACGCCAGTCAATCCATAGCTTTCCACCGGTATTTACTGCTTGCCATGTTATTATTTATAGGAGCGAAATGGAATTTGCTCTCTATTAGTGCCCTGAAATGTACGCTCGGGCAGTTCAATAAGTCGAAATAGTTTTCGATCATGCCACAAGTGCTTCCACCCACAGCACCACTGGAACCAAGTGAACATCTAGGCTCATACGTTTGGACAACGATTATCACGAGGTTGATTCCTGAAGACCTTTTAATGAGTAGATGTATCCACGAGGCATTGAAGGCTCGAGGTAATGGTTTTCTTTGCCCTAGGTGGGCCGCCTTTGTGCACACACGAGCTTCACATGCCTGAAGCATGCTGGTATTGAGGCGCCAGTCAGCCGCTTATGCCCCATCTACTGCCAGATTACACTGGATCACGAGTGCAGGCTAGGAGCTGGACTTGGTTGTCAGAAGCCATATGAGACGCGCACCATTAGAGCATGTTTATAATTGGGAGCTTATCCCCAAAACCGCCCGGGCAGTGCCAACCATGGTTATCACTGTTTAAATGCATGTGAATCATGTTCGTGCTAACCCTACGTGATGAGTGCCAACAGAATGGAACCGATCCTATGATGTGTGCGATGGAAACGTTTGCGAACAAGAATATTTGTCTATAAATACCCTTCATTTGTATTTATCTAGATCAGATTCACTCATTGAGCATTGCACCAATGGCAATAAATATATTGCCTCTTCGAATTTTAACGGAGATTGATGAAGTGAGGTTGTTAATATGATTTAATTTGCGCTCTGATTTTGAGCAGTTTTAATATCATATATCATATATCATATTGAAAAACGAAATCAAAGCCCTGAGATACTTAAATACACGAAGTTGCATTGATAAATTTCGCAAGGAATACATGGTAGCATCATCAAAATATTGTGTAATTCATATTCCCCAAATTGGATCCAAAATAGTCTCCTTACGAATATCCTTTCAACAAATATGATGACGAAGCAACTATAATAGAGGGTCCACAGACCTAACACGTTGTTCAAATAACTGAATCACAAGTGAATACATGTAGACATTCGAGGGCACTCACACACTTCACGAACACACCACAGCTTGTAAATAGGAGGTTGTCGTCAACATATTCATCAAAATATTACTTGAAAACAATTGATAGGTGGGATTCTTTCAGAGATTCGTAATGGTAAATCCCATAAGCACAAGAGATTCCGTGCCAGCGGTTACTGACCCTTAGAAAACACTAATGTGTGTTTTTGATATCCATGTACCGTAACGCGTCCCTGACTTTTCTGTCATCAGGTTGAATTTTTCCAAAAGCGGTGAAACAGGGGAAGCATGAGGAAAATGCAAATTTCAAGGTGTCTGTTATAAAAAGTTCGTAAAATTGAACCTAATGTCAAGTTGAAGTCTTTTTTCATAAAAACGCTTCGGATTGGTGAGAAAAACCTAAACCAGATTGGTGGATGAAGTTTGTTTAAAGCTGCTTACTCACGGTGACTGCAATCAAATTTCTGAAAACCGGGTGAAAATGAGCATGAATATTTTGTTTAGCTGCGTTGCATTGTTAATTTTGTCGACGGATGTTCGTGCTAGTAAAGGTGAGCGTCATTATAATCCTATGTTCAAATGTTCAGTTTTAAGTTGAACGAACGTAAAATTGTTATTTATTTATTTTCAAAATAAATACTAATTACCGCAAAACATTTATTCTTTCACAGAGGAAGAAATCAGTAAGTTTGTTCTGTTTGTTTGATGATGACAGGAACAACTGTTTTTACGTACGGATAATTAATCAAGGGATTAGTAAAAAATAATTACTGATATATACAGAACAATTCTTTAAATGATGTGTTTGACTCGTTTGTTGAAATTCCTAATCACTCACTTAATATAATGATGTAAGTAGAGGTAGCTCAGACCTAGGACCTTAGTTTCATTTGATGATTGAAATGGATATATTTGCATGTGGTACAAGCGTGACTGGGTAGATTAATTTGTCTTTTGATGCTGCAGTTGAATCAATGAATGTATCCAGTGAAATTCTTTGAGATTTTGCCGAAACAAATAACTATTTTGATATAATAAAATCCAATTATTAATAGTGAGGAATTGTCAGAGATAAAACAGCAATGTAACTTAAATATTATACCTTTTCTGTCGAATCGGACAAAGATCGAAAAACATGTGCTTTTGGTTTATTTCACTTTGAATGAAAAGAAAAATGGATCACCTGATCCCACCGAAGTGTTAAAAATGTAAAGTAAACATTCATTCCTTTCTGAATTTCCACGAAGATTTAGGCGTATCTCATTGTTATAAAACCAAACGCATATTAAAAGAACGAGTGAAACACGCATCAGCAGTAAAAATATTTATTTCGTCATTTATTATTGTACACATTGAAAAATGATTTCAATTATTAGTTTATTAGAGTTTATTGTAAGGTGACAGATTGAATTATTTGAATTATTTGAATTATTTAGTCTTTTGGAAAGGAAAAAGAAATTTAGCAAACAACAAAAAATAATGAAAAGAATAATCATAAATAAAACACAATTCCAGCAACACTAACTTGCTTAATTAAATAATCTATAAAATAGATAAATAATATATACTTCGCTATTGTTATATAATAATGAAAATTCTTCTTTGGTTCAAGAATATGCGACGGGTGAGTGATACTCTACAATGATTTCATGAACAACCCATGAAAACAAGCAATTTTACTTGAGTCCTTTTTGCAGAAGTGGTCGATTTTTATAAAGGTAAGCATTTGAAACTAGGGATGTATTATTGTTTCGATGAAATGTATGTTCGGCTATTTGTTCTGATGAAGCGGATGATGTAGCGGCGACAGTGGTTGTGTTCACATCAATCGATGCGTTGTTCTCAACCCAACAGGCCGGAATTCAGAACAAGGCCGGAATGGAACGTTGATAAGATGTCCAAAGTCCAATGTGCCAAGTGTGTGCATTTGGCTGTGGACATGGTTTGTATTTATATTGCAACAACAAAGTGAACGTGTGAAGGTACAGTAAAAGTGGATTGCAGAGGCAAATGAGACGAAGAATACAAAACAAATAACACGTAGATGAGTGCACAGTGAGTCCGATGGAAGTTCGTCGTCATGCCTCACCCGGACGATTTGAATATAGGGAAAAAATAAAAGTCAATGATTTGAATGTACCGAAGACAATAAGAATTTGTTGTTGAGGTAGAACCTGCTTCATTCAATAATTTTAATGATTCAAATATTCATTATATTCTGTATACTATAATATAATATACGTAATGTTCGATTTTTGACGTATTCTAACGATAAGAAACCTACATTGAACATAATTTCGGTTTAGTAACCAAAAATCTATGAGAATATTAATAAAAATATTAATATTTCAATGAAGATGAAATTTAAAAAAAAACTCCACAACAGCTTCGTTAATAACGCGCAGGATCTGGGTAAAAGATAATCAGTGAGAGTTATGCCAATAAAAATTCACTTATTCATTCATATACTGCAAACATCCTCTTGGTTTGATCTATAATCTCACTGAATTTGAATTATTGTAGCAATTATCCACTTCTATAAATATTAAAGCTAGCTGCCTTCTGAAACTAATAAAAGTGAACTATTTGTAATGTGTGATGGGAATGGGGGCCAGTAATCAAACGTGTAATGCATATGTAAACGTTTTTAAAACTTTTCTTGCTAGTGATGGATGGAAAGGTTTGAGAAGAACAACCTTATATTGACATTGAACATAAACGTTTCAGTTGCATGAATTTCCATCATGCCCACAGATCACGACAGCTTTCTTGTTGACTGTTCTCTTCAGTGGAATAATGGTAAACAGTTTTTGGACTGGAAAACCATTATTAGATAAGGCTGGCACGATCAACATTTTCAATCACACTAAGCGCAAAAACGTGCATGGAGTTAAACCGATGGGCTTGCATGCATTTTTATCTCTTACACACCACGTCAGGTTTTGTGCTGTTTGAACTTGGTATCATATAGAAGTGTTTTACCCAAATTTTTTATTAATATATTATTACCAAAATAATCGTCGATGCTTGAATTATTGTAATGTCGAATATTACGGCAGGATAAATTATAAAATCAGTTGAAGCAGCACTTATCCTCCGTTTCTATATAAAGCCTAAATAACCATTTGGTTTCATTGAATATATATTTTTCATTTGATTTTCAAAGCAATAAATGAAGCGAAAGATAGTGAGTTATTAGTCAAAACAGATTATGCTGGTATAATATACGTGCATATATACTGTTTCTATTATGTTTTGTGGCAAAAAGCATCTACGCGACCACTGTTTTCAATTGTGTGTTTGAATTTTCAACTAGACGAACCAAATAACTTACTTTCACTTGAGCATATTCTCATATTTCCATCTCCGAGTGCTCATTCTTTGGACTAATTATTATTGTAATCGTTTCGAGTTTTGATGACTTACTCACATTTTTATTCGAGATTTGACCACCTTTGTTCTCTCTCCCATCTATCCCATTTTTCGGTGTTTTATCACTTTACCACTGTGTCAAGTCTCACTAAATCTGGGCTTATTGTCTTCATCTGATTATGTCAAATACGCTGCATTGCAGTTATATTCGAAAGTTACTGTTCAATCGGCATTGTATAACGAACCATGTTTTTCAAATACAGAATCACAGTGGGATTCTTTCTCAAGCGTTCAGGATGCTAGAAATGACCGAAGTATTGTAGTGCTCACATTCTCCACCTGAAACCAAATGCGTTAGATCTGAGTAACACAATCACTTGGCCATTTATAAGCGCCTCGAGCGCTTGATTGGTATCTCTGTGATTCTGTATTTGAATCATTTTTACGTCCATAAGGTTGACATTTAATCGATTTTATTCGTATTGAATTTTGATTTCGTTTGGAAGGTACGATCACCGATGGCGCTGGTTTGCTTGCAGAAAAAGGTGTGTCTACAATGAACCGTTACATTCTAGTGGTTAATGTCTAGCTTTCCATTATGAGGTTGCGCTTGAACTTACTTGAAATTAAAAATTCTTATTCGCTTACATTTCTATTTCACGAACAACGATCGTTTTTATGCTATGGGCAATTTTTGGTAGTTACTGTATGATCTGAATCCGTATGCACAAGCCATGAGTTTTGCCTCGTCTATTTCTGTTTCATTACTTGATTGATCAGGCTGGGCGTGCCAAACTTATCCAATAATGGCTTACAAAGCAAGGCAGCCTTAGGAAACAGTAGCTTTCATGGTGAAATTTATTCCGCTATCTGTTATAAACATTTTCAAATACAAATGTGAAATGTTTCATCACTTCTCCACTGTTTCAAGTGATTCGTATCTTGACCGTAATCCTCTACTTGATGAGTTTATCAGAACGAAACCGGTCGTGGGGTGAATGTGTGATGGAAATACATGCGAATGAGGCTATTTTGTTAAAAAAAATAAAATATAAATGTAATTTATACAATTATAAATATAATAAGCTGGTCCACGTGATTACAACAGCATAAACAGCGTGGGTAATAGAGAGCTAAATATCGTGAACTAAACACCTGTACCAGACTGGCATGAATTTAGATGGTAAATATTAGCTAAATCACCGAGTAGTCACACTGCAATCTATACAGTGGTTGAAAACTCTTCAAATTTATATTGAATACTCGTCAAAATCTTTTACTCCTGCTTGTTTTAGAGTATTAATATTCAAGGAGTACTTTTGGAAAAGCATGTAACTTCAAAATAGCCACAAGGTTGAAATATAAGTATACATATGTAAATTTATACACTAGTTATTAAAATGGATCAGTCTCCATTACAGGAGTAACTCGTTAATATGTGAGATAAACATCAAAGTTATCCTGTGTATGGCGGTCAAGCTTTGATTTCAATATAGAAAAACGATCTGAGTTTACCAAATTGGCCGGTAGGGAATTCCAAACAATACTCGCACGCATCAAATAAAAATACCTGTCACAGTTCCACTCAGAATGTGGTATTTTCAATATGATACATGACGTCGGGTGTAACTAAATGTTCGATGTTGGATTAAGTTATCCATGGGTTAGAAATTAGTAGTTTGTGCTATATATGCAAGGATAAGTTTGCATCGAATTCTGGAGATGTAATATAAGCGGCATTAACAGACCGGAAAATTATGGTTTCGGTGTTGGCGCCTGAGTATGTTCTATCAATTTGAATACATATCAAAATATTTATGACAGAAAAATTATGTTTACCTGATGAAATAAATATTCAGTGTTGCTGAGTAGGTATATTGATACACATTTTGGATAACCATAAATTCAATTTTATTATATACTATGCTTGTACGTCATTGCATGATGTGAGCACACAGATAGTTGATCACACTCTCTATGAACTGTGCATGCCATTTCCAACCAATATAGTGAATGTGGACCCGCCTAATTTCAGGTAAAACCTCTAAAGAATAGGTTATCAATGACCAAGGTGGATTTCCCTTGACATTAGTTTGAAGGTCATAGAAGCCTCTTGTGAATTTACAGATTTATTGAGTTCCGACGTATGTACCTGTTGTCACAGCATGATTTTATCAGCACTGCTTAGATATTACCCCTTAGTTTTAATTCGTTTCTATTTGTAATAATTATAGCAATGAATTTGAAACATCGACGTCCATCGGGTAAGTCTTTCGTTCATAAAAAAAGAAAAGCAAGTTACGCTATGTCAAGCAGTGGTAAATTTATGGCACCTGAAATATCTTTGTTCACTCCGTATTGACCACTAACATATAAGCGAGAATAGGTATGAATCACTTGTTTTAAAATAAGCGATACAGTAATATATGAATGATGCGGTAACCTATACTTCCGTTCCAATCCGATCGTCGATGCATGTTAGATATCAATAAAAATGTGGACGCTTATAAAATTGTTTTTTCGTACATTTCTATTCGATTTGAACTTTAATTAATAATTATATTGTGCCTTAATATCTCATCGGTAAATTAAAGTGATTTTATGAAGCAGTAAAAATGCTACCGATAAAGAAGTCTATCGTTGAAATAGATTTTCACTTTAGAATTAATGACGTATACGTAGAAAATGAGTAAATAAGTGAAACAATTCTATGAAAACACTGAAGTTTTGAAACTGTCGTTGGTGTCAGATTGTAGAGATATCAAGCAAAAAATGCCTTTTCACTAGATTGTGTGATGACGATAGAGCCCGGAGTCCAATTGTCGTAGATATATTTTGGGAGTGGAACTATAAGATCTAATTGCTAAGGTTCAACTAATAAAATCTTTAATCCTTTTTGAAAATATTAATTGACTATCATAGAGCTTGATAATTCAGGCCTGTCCTCGGTGTTCTCATATAATTAATACATAACGTGCTGTGTTGCATTAACGTACGATTAAATTGTCAGGGAGTAATGAAAAAATGAGCATCAACTCAACCACATTTAATGATTTAATTGAAATTAACTCCATTATTCTCACACACGAAAAACCGTGGACGGAGTTGATCAACGATCAATCAGCCATTCAGTGCTTGACAGAAATATCTCTCTTTCAGCTAGTTAAGCGTGCGTTTCGTTATATACTACCTGACATGATCTGTAAATGGATGTCAGTGACAATGATACACTCGATAAATTATTTACGTCTTTAGCCGAATCCATAAAAATTTATAATCCTAATTTCATTTTCATTACTGACCACTTTATTTAGATGAAAGTTTCCATTTAAGTGTATGGACGTTATTCTAAATTAATATCTCGATATAATCAAATATGTTACACCTTTTAGCCGGGCAATCGAACGGTAATTTGGAATTCTACTGAAATTTTACTGAAATTTTTCACGTTTAATTTTTCTTGATATGTAATTGAAAGCCATCTTTACCGCACTAAACTTAAAAACATTTTTCGAATAATTCTTCACACCAGAATGCCGATTGTATCAATACAAGCTACCAGTACAATTGCATTACTAGTGTCATATCCGAACCAAGTATAAAGATATGTTTTCAATGAAAATGATTTTACCGATATTTCATGATTGGTTAAAAGGATTAACATTAGTTTTATTATTGCTAATTAAAAAACTGAAAAATCTTGTCCATATTTATTGAATAATTGTATTGAACATATTCGAAGCCAATATGGAATTAGTAGAAAAGAAAGTAATGTTTGCAGTACATCTATCAGAGCTGATTTTTTGTAGAGTTCACCTTCTGAGAAGTGAGCTTCGTCAGATGTATTGTGACCGGTGTCTTCTGAGCGATAAGCGCTCAGTCACTCCGTTCTTATCTACTCATCTTTTACTTATAGTATAAATACCCATTACGTCATTCTCATCACTACTTTTGTTAGCAAACACCACCGGGAGAATCGATCTGGCGTCGATCCATTTTACACCATTCATAACAATTCATTTCAATTCGTTTATCACCTAAGTATGGTGTACGGTCACTTAATCGTCAGACACTTACTCGCTGTCACTTAATCCCTAGACCCTAAAGCACCAGACATTTTCCCCGGACATTTGACCCTCAAGTTAATGACAAGTCACTTAATCTTCAGTCACTGTTACACACTCAGCCAACCTGGATATTTTTAAAGCTAATTTGGACAAACACTTGAGAAACAACCCAAACTTTGATACGATTTACACTACATGAGTTTTCCTGTTCTTCTTTTTTATTGTATATACCTCATAACTTCATCCTATGGTTATTGTTAAGCTAAATGCTTTTCAAACCATTACAACTTTGATTCCTTTTGAATCACTTAATCCCCAGTTTGATAATTTCGAAGAATGCAGAATACGTTTGAATGAATTTATTTAGCAGGAGAGATATGCAATTGATTTTAAGAACATCAATCTTTCCGTAGTTGAGTACCGCTGAATTGCTCGACATGTCATTTCCTGCAACGAATAATAAGTGAACTAGTGATGAAAGCAGATTATGAGGCAGACGATGACTTACGCCTGGTGATTGTGCCGTGGAATAATGCATTACAGTCACTCTTTTCTTGCCAACATCCCACCATGTGGACATTTCTTAACGGTTTGCGAAAGGATTGCCGACAGCATACGGTCTCAGTTCTTCAAGCAAGTGCTGGGGTTCATATCAAACAGAAGAAGAAGTATGCTGATATACTGGAGATTGAGTGACTGAGGATGGAGTGACTTAGGGGTTAAATGTATGGCGATCAAATGTCTGGTGATTGGGTGTCTATGGATTAAGTGTGGACGATTAAGTGTCTAACGATTAATTGTCAGCAAACCCCCAGGATATCTACAAGTTCATAAGGCATTTCATGCTAGTAGATTAAGCTGAATGAAAAAATCACCTATAGACATCCGATTTGACAGACCTCAAATTGCAGCTTGCACCAGTTGTCATCTTGACAAAATTCGTCATGTCATTTTCGGCTTGTCCATTTCCTCCGAGTCATCGCATCATTGAGCAATTTTAAACGACATTAGCGCATTCCAAATCAAACAACACTATCTGATATTTCCCCCTGATCCTGCTAGTCGAGCTGTCATAACAAATTCTTGAAAAACCCGTATTCTTGTGATTTATATCATCGGAATTTTCGTAGCTCCCATTTTTTGATATGATAGAATATATTCCGTTCGTTGCTAGAATTGGCTACTAAAAAAAAGAGTAGTCCTTTGTCTACGAACTGCTAAAAACAAATTACACATGTTTTGCTAGTCTGTAGAAACTTATATAAAAAAATACATAGTGCGGCAAAAAAAACCCCATTATAGATTTTATTCGAAAATGTGGATCCTTCTTGGTCTGAAAGATGTTTAGTTCAGTAGGTAATGCTGACCATGAAATACTAACGATTATGCTCGTAATGGTTTATTGATATTTGTGACTACTCATCCGTGCCAAGCCCATCGGAACATTCAGAGAGTTGATCACGACGATTCATAATGGAAGCATTCGACTCGAGATTCGCAGTTATTTGAGCTCATCAGCAATGCATATCCTCCGCTTCGGGTGGGATTCGAACCCCCGACATTCACCATTGTAGTCCCACGACTTAACGACTGCGGCTACGGTCCACCGTTTGACCGATCGCAATTATGCGTTTATGAACTGTTCTCTAGACTGGCTAATTTTAGTCGCTTTGTTTGCCTGACCAGTTCAGAAGGAGCCAGCAACATCTGTTATGGTCGGCCGTGTCAGGTCTTCCCTTCGGATACAGTGTAAGCTAATACCAAATAGATCAGATGGTCATCGTTGTTTAGGCGATGTTGATGAATATTGCTCCGTTTTTTACATACTGATGCAAATATCAATGTTTTCATTCAGACTATTTTGCAGAAGGTAATGTTTAACGGTCTTACATGTTTTTTGCTATAAAAATCACCTCATTAGAGAATGCAAACTTACGCAGTACATTCGAAATGTATTTTTACAAATTTAAATGTAAGTTTTAATATGCGTAGTGAAATGTGACTCACGGATATAGTGAATTCTTGGTTCTTGGGAATGTTTTATCGACCAGTTTAGTTGTAAATGTTTATAATTAGCTGACCTTGCGTGAGTTAAATATATATATATATATATATATATATATCATTTTCTCAAATAATTACCTGAAAGTTATTTAAAGGATAGTTTTGCAATCTTGCTGAACCGTGAATTCAAAGCAAACATTGTATCACCTCCAGTGACTTAACTCTGTTTACTACTAATGTTCTCATTTAGGAGAACTGAACAGATAAAAACTGGTTATGATGTGCAGGTCAGGGCAAAGTCATAAATCCGAAGCGGGTTACGTTCCTCGATTTGGTCACTTGACATTTGACAACCGCATTCATTTGAGTGTTTGTTGTTTTAAACTAAAATGTTATTGCCTCCAGAGAAGAAATTCAGAGCCTCAATGTCCCATCAAAAGAAAAAAGATGACTCCAATGTAGTGTGTACCTGTGGTTGCAATTTTGTGATATGGAAACCAATCAATCTGATGTTTGTGCAAATTTGTAATGTGGCACAGGCCTTGTATTTGTTCAAGTCATTCAATAGAATAAAATTAAGTTAAATGTGCTTTTTACCATTCAACTTAGTGATATCGATGTAACAAAGCTTTAAGAGGTTATTTCTTTGGCAAAACAAAATACTATTCCCTTTTAACAGAGGGCAAAAAAATCGTGAACCGTAAGTGAAAAAGAACATTTTTGCAAGAATGTTTTTCTATTCAGTGAAATCCATTAAAATACTGATGTGACTTCAAAATGTTTAACATTGAGTACATCAGGTTTTTAGTTTGAGTACATGCCGTTTGTGACACCGAAACATTTTATTCTAGTGTGAACTGGGCTTGAAAAGACAATTTATACCTATATCAATGAGCATATTTATCTATAAATCAATTTATTATTTTCCAAGTTCTGTAGTTTGATGTCCAATTAGAGTATTGTTATTGTCTAAATTGCAGTTGAACTAAACTGGGAAATGAATATTTTTTTACTATAATGAACTGAATCGAATTAGATCTCTGCAGCAATTAAGACGAGAATAAATACATAAATAGAGGACCGTTCAGCTCAGTTTGCACAGTACAGTAAGTTGCTGACGAGCTAATCACGCAAATGGAATTTATTTTGGTGTACAAAGCTGCATAGACGCACCCATCACTGCCAAAATGTTTTTTCTCATGTCCGTTTGAAACCATTGACAATCGCGTGTATAAAACACGAACGCTAGCATTCACTTTCTTTACTAAATAACGCTCGAAAAGGGGATCTTCCGATCATTGGATTACAAATAGGGGAGCTTTGAGGAAATACCTCACCTCAGTTGCATAATAGAACCTGCTTGAAGATCGTGATGTGACTGCAGGATATCAGTTTCCTGGGAGACTGTTCCATAAATTTACCACCCTAATGCTCTGAAAATGTTTCATAGTGTCTAGCCGACATGTCTCTAACAATTTCAAGTGAATGACAACATATGTCCAGCTCGGGTAAAAGAATCGTTTAATAAGCAGCCACTTAACCAATTCTTTATCTTAATAAGTAACCGCATAAACGATTACCATTAAGGGGGAAAATATCTAGGGACTCCTTTTGTGAAGATTAAGATTTACATCAATGACTGCGAATTTTGAAAAGCTGTACGCTTCCAGGTCGAACGATATACTTCTTGTAATGAGGGAACCACGCTTGGACACAATATTTTAGATGAGGCCGAGCTGATATCTTTTAAAGTTGCGGGAATGCATCTGGTTGTCTGCTTAATAGCATTGATTCCAGTCTAAAAATTATCTTCATATTATTCCACTTCAGCAACTTTTAGCCATTTTATGAACAGCATCAAGTCACATTTTTGTGAACAACAGATTAATTGAAATAATAATATTTGTTTAAACCAATCGTAACAAACTAATCAGTGTAATTCAATTTGTCAATCATTAATTTTGAATGAATAGATCACTATAATTTTAAAGAACACCCTTCCTGACTTAACAATATTAATGCATGCCCTTTCAATTAGTTTATTTGAGTTATAGTTCAAAATGATAATGAGTATGTAAACGTAATTTATCAATTTTTCTTCAATTTTAGTGTACACCAATGCAGTAGAGGAAAAATATAGCAGTGAGTGAATTTTAAGCAACACAATATTCCGCCTAATCTATACTTTGCATTTCTTTCGAAATTAGAAAATGTTTGTGTATCCTACTTTAATTCACATGAAATATACTGAACAACTTTGCACATATCTCTAAACTGAAATCGGTTGAATGATAAGAAATAATCAACTTGCCTTGGGAACACAGAGTCTAGTAATCTGGCATAATTATCAAGCCTACAATCAATAAAGCCGAATCTACGATATCTCAGCATATAATTACTCAATGCAAATTATCACTATAACTGAGAAAAATAGAGTACCATTATAAGTGTTGTATCATGCGAGCAAATAGCAGAATTCACATTATTGCAATCGCATTCCGCTATGATGTGGTAAAGACAATGATTTGAATGGGTATGTGGTGTAAAATCAGAATACCCTCATTAAAGTTATGCGAAAAAAGCTATGATTCTTGTGTGCTTCCATAAATCAGAAAACATTTCGGAAAAACGATCATCACCTATTTTCAAAATCAATATGATAGCAATTAGCGAGAACGACTCGCAAGCACTCCAATCACTTATATGTGCAATTCTGGATTGTTTTACAAACAAATTACCTTGCAAACAAGACATCCATGTGCAATTTCGGGAAGATAATTCAATTGAAAATAAATTGCTGAACTTTTCTGAAACAACAAGTGAAGAATTTTGGTTGAGTTCTTCTCAATATTGGAAATAATTTCAGAAAATTATTGTTGAATTTTACATTAAAATTTCAGAAACGACTGGAACGGCAATGCCAAAACGTGCGTTAAAATTACGTCAAAAATGTGTTGATTAACTAGCGTATTATTATGAAACGCGACTTATTGCAATCCATTTTTCAATATCGCAAAAATGTGAATTATTTCCGAGCATTATATTGTTATGCTACATCGGTAAATATAAAATTGTGAAAATGAAACGTATATTAGAACATTTGGTATCTCATTTGGTTTGTTTCTTTGCAACAATTTAGTCATCTAATATACGTTACATTTGGAGTATTATTGTGGGAATGCGAAGTGCATTAGAGATTAGCGCTAGTCACAAGCTTTTTAATGATATGCAGAGCTCCACTCTCCAGCTCAACACAAGAGCAACAAGCGCCGAATAAATGGACGAAATCAATCGCGAACCCATAATTATTCGTGTTTCGGAAGAATTTTTTAGAATGGTTTGAGCAACAACGTCGGTGGCGATTCTTCAAGGTTGGGCAAATGAGCGCTCAGTGGTGAGAGCTTGAAACGTACCGGTGGACACGAACTCGATTGACAATTCCAATCGAAGTGACAACCGGGACAGACATGCTTCAGGACCGTATTAGGGTTGCTTGATTTGCTTAGATAAGATGGATATGTGTTTCGTTCGTTGTCTTATGCGTGATAAGCCTATCAGCGTTGTCTCGTGTTAAGGGTTTAGCATTTAACAGGTTTACCTCAGGGATGAAACAGGTGCAATCTCGATTAGCTGTGCAACGTAGATATTTTCTGTACCGAGGACCCGAATTTTGTGATCAGTGGTCAGACGTTTGCCAGCTATCATTTCCAGCCTCTCTTCTCAACCCGCTGCATTATTATCTGTCAGCACTTAACAATTGATTTTAGGTAGTTAGTCTAATTTGTAATTTATCCGATTTTTTTAAACTTTATTTTTAAATAAATTATTCATAATAGTTCGCGATACTGTCAAAGAGGGTGAGTTTATTGGAAATTAATATTCACACTCGACTTGCGTTTGTGCATGTTTATTCAGATGATCATCAATCGTTTAAAACAATGAGGTTTCATTCACAAATCTACTCAGCACATTTGAGGAGGTATTTGAATTTATTTGAGACCACACAAGATTTCATAAGTATTGAAAGGAAGTTTGCAATGAATCGCTTAGACCGGAGTTTTAGTAATATTTCGCATCTGACATGGAATCACATACTGAAACACGTCAAAATTTCTTTTCAACTTGCTGAATTACTAACCATCTGTGTTTTGGCTGCTTTCATGTCTATCGTGTTCTAAATGTTTCCAATGTATACATATATTGAACCGAGGGAATTGGTCTCCTTCAGTCGATGTCGACCATGGATGTACATCACAATCGCATGATTATTTTCATCTTCCACAGCTTTTTGAATGACTAAACATTTATATTCGGGAGGAACAATTTCTTCCACCGGGCTCGCAAAGATAGGCGGAACTCAGTCAATCAACTTCAGTTGCACGTCGGTGGCGTGACCTGCCTTCTGCAGTTAAGAAATCTATCTGCTCGTTCACAGCTTGCATACGACACTTTACACAATGCCTCAAATGTGAGCGGACAACAGGCAGTTTTTACTAACTCGCGAGGTCAATGCAAAGTGTTTTCATATCTATTTTGAAAACGTCTTTGTACCGTAAGTGCGGTATGCCCAATGGTCAACTTCCTGATTGCAACTCAGCACCACCATTTCACGAAACCGGTCGTGAAATTTGTGGGATCAAAATGCATGCGAAATCAAATTATTTGTTCACGTCTGCAAACTTCAATCTAGCTTAAAGTTTTTGGGGAGAAGTGATTGAAATGTTTGTTCAAGCCAATCTTATACGACAGTAATATACCATGTTTACCGGTTCAAGGCATAAGAATGCTGGTCGTACTGTCTCTACATGATGTCTGTAAGCGATACTAAACCCCATGCAACTAGTTTCAAAAATATGAAATAGCATGTTCAAAATGTTCATTTGCATGCATTTTCATCGCACACAGATCACGACCGGTTTTGTGCTTTATTTATCCTATTAGTCTGTGTATGCACACATCTGATTGAATATGTTGGTCATGCACATATCGAGTAGGAAAAGTAGTATCAGGATCCGCATGAGCTTGAAACAGTGGAGGAATGGTAAACAAGTTGCGCTTGTATGCCACTGTTGGGTAAGGTTGGTACGACCAACCTGTTCAATCACACGTGCCCCCACTCATGTAGACTGGGTTTAAAACCTATGACCATGAATATAAAACACATTTGCATGCATCTCTTTCACACAAAACACCCCACGACCGGTTTCGTGCCGTTTGCACTAATCAGGTAGGGACAGTAGGATCAGGATCCGCATGCGCTTAAAACAGTGAAAGAATGGAGAACAAGTTGCGCTTATATGCCACTGTTGGATAATGATGGTACGACCGACATTTAAAATCACATTTGTCCAAAAACATGTAGATAGTTGTTGAACCCCTGATCATGAAAAATGGAAATGCTTGCAAATGAACATTTTTGTTCAAGGTTATGGGATTCAGCTCATCTACATATGATTGAACATGTTGTTCGTGCCAGCCTCATACAACAGTGAAGTTTCACTATGTTTATCTTCAATTGAAAAAATATAATTTTGTTTAATCGAATGATAATATGAGAAGTTTGATTTGCGGAGTCTTTTGCGCTATCAAAATATTTTCTGCGTAATAAGTCGTTCTTAAAGCCACAAACTAATCACCTTAATGTTCTTCACTTTTCGATGCTCAGCTCATGTCAATCTGAGTTCTAATCATTGAATCCTCGAAAATATATAGAGGTAATCTTTTTTAACTTGGTCGGTCAGCGATGTCAAAACCAGTTGTAAGGAATTACTCGGTGTATGCACTTGTTGCAAGCATCTTGGTGTTACATAATCGCATTTTCTCAAGTGGGTTGATAATGTGGCTGCTAAGTTATTGAGATTTCAACCACAATATTTATAAGACTTTCACTTATGGAAGAGCGAATAATGTATCAGACCTCAGCATTTCATTATTTTATTTAATTAACAGAACTCCCGAAATTGATTGAAGGTAGGAAAGTTTCTAGTTCTATCAAAATTTACCACAGAGATTTCGCCGTATTATCATTGAACCTTTGCTTTCAAACAAACATCATTATCACGTTGCGAATAGGCGTTATTCTCTCAGAAATACCTGTCTACACTTTCTTTTGTGTTCAAATCTTTAACTTAGTTCTCGAATACTTTGTATTGATAAACTACACAAAATACAGAATGTTTATAAATGTAGCTCATTAGACTCAAATGAATATAGTCATCTTTGTATCAAGAATAGGATTAGTTTCAACTCAGATAAATGAGATGGTGCAGCATAATAATGGATTGACTTTCGTATTATTAGCGCGGATGAATAATTCAAAAATCAATCCCAAAACCAAAAACGGCAAATACGAAACACGGGAAATTAATAGTATAATATTGTGATATGTATACAGCATTCGTAAAACTTAAATACGAGTGTTGTATACGGAAGGGAATACACAATGTAGTATCAATCAGTATAAAGATAGACCGTCATAAAGCGTGTCAAAGTATATTATTCGAAAGCGAGACTTAAAAAATGAATATAATCGATTTTGTAAGAAACAGAATATAAGAAAATCTCTCTGATGCAGCATTGGGAAGCTTTCAATGTAGCTTTATGTCTGCAGTTTGTTAACTTTTATCTAAAAATTTGTGTGGATATATTGATTTTATTTGCAGAAAATTTGGTTAAGATACGATAAAAATATAAGATATTTTCTGCAATAATTGCTTTTCGAATCGCCCCTTCTTTTAACTACACACTGTAAATATTATATAGCGTTGGAAAAACTAAAAGTATGTTCATTAAACTCTTCATCTAAAACTACGTTTCTATTCGATATATCAGAAAAATCTTTTACTTCATAATACGTCATACTTCATACTTACTTCATATTCGATATATTAAAGAAATATTCTACTTCATATATATATATATATATATATATATATATATATGAATTAAAACAATTCTCTAATATATCGAATATAAAGTAAGTATGAAGTATGACGTATCATGAAGTAAAAGATTTCTCTGATATATCGAATATATATACGTTTATACAGAAGAAGTAAATGGCTTTATTCGTGTTTATGAATAAATGTGCACACCTATGTAGTTTTGCAGAGATGAGTATATATTTGTGAGCGGTTCACACCAGAAACCAAAGATATGATTTATTGACAGCAATTTGGCAAGTTCCATTGCCTAAATTCACAGTAGATTTAGATAATCCATCATTAGGTTTCTACATAATGTGCCATCAGTAATCTCTGCTTTCGGTTTCGTACAATTTAATGATAGTAACAATGGAAGTCCATCACGATATTCAGATGCCTTGAATAAGCGCGAATTACGAATCTGTGTGAAAAAAATACAATTGAGAGAAATAATATCTAACACAAATCGTTTCTAAACATGTGAACCGGAACACAAAAACACTAAACTTCGGTTTCATTAGATTTGGCTGATATCGATCATCTTCAGAAGTCATTCTTTTGATGAATCACGTAAATCAGCGTTTTGAATGTAGGTCATAGTGTGTGATATTCTGAAGACGATTTTGAGTAAAAAAGCAAAATGATTAGTCACTCGCAATTTGCATACAGAGTATGAGACACGAGTATAACACCATATCGATTCCAATCAAAAAAGCCAAATGCTTACTTTTCTTGTTGGCAATACAATAGATATGCTACACATGAGTTTCTTGAATGTTTAACAGCATACTGCTTTGAGATTTGGTGTATTATATCCTTGGTTCCTCTTGAGATCCAATTGTGTTTGAAATGTTTTTGATGTTGGCCTCTATAGATCGATGTCGACCATAGATGTACATCACAGTCGTATGTTTTTCATGTTCCACAGCTTTCCGAAATAAGTAAACAGTTCTATTCGAGAGGATTAATCTAGCTCGCAGCGCTTGTAGCGATAAACATTAATCGGTCGATCGGAATCTGTTGCACACCGGGGCGTGATCTGCGTCCAACTGCCGAAAGCTTTATCTGTTTCATAGCTTAGAAACGTCGCTTTACACAATGCCTCCAATGTGGGCAAGTTCTTTCCAACTCGTTTGGTCAATGCCAAGATCTTTCATATCTCGATCTCGACCATTTTCCATTCTGTAGACCTGACCAAACTAACGCAGGCGGAGATATCGCAATATGGTGAACATGCTCTGTAGACCAGCTTTTAAAACATTTCAGCAGTAGTCAAATTGTCTATCAACGATTTTTATAGGTATGAATGATGCTTCGTATATGGAAAGCATTCAACTTTAGTTTGTCTCTTGCATGAGTGGTCCGGGTTTCACTGCCGTACATTAAAGCTTTTAATATGCACACAATGTATGTCATCATCTTTGTGTTCACAGTCAACATGCGGTTACCCCAAACATGAGAGTTCAATCGGGACAAAATGACAACTGCTCTGTTAATCTGCTTATCAATATTCGTGTCTAGCGAGAGGTTATCCGCAATGATTGAACAAAGATATGTGAAATGAGGTACTGATTGAAGCTGACAGTTTCCAAAAGCGATGATTGGAGTCGATAGAGTCCCTTGATCAAGGACTTTGCTCTTACTAATGCTGATTGTTAATCCAAAGTCTTTGCATGACTACTAAAAACAGTCCATTAGCGACTGGAGGTGTTCTTTGGAGTGAAAAGTAATGGCTGCATCCTCAGTAAACAGCAGATCATGGATCAGCACATCGCGGACCATGGATTGTGCTGTCAACCGGTTCAGGTTGAAAAGCTTGCCTTTACTTCGCGTGCGTAGGTAAATGACTTTTATTCTCGTCATTAAAGCAAGAACACACACTTGCTGAGGCCTCGGTGAATTTCAAGCGCTTCTGAACTTCATCTTTAAAATGGACTGACCAATTCATGCCTGAGTGGAACGAAACCAGCATTTTGAAAAGACGCTCCCTGCTGACGTATTCGAATGTCTTCGTTAAATCAATAAAATCTGCATGAAGCGTCATATGCTGTTTCCGACACTTTTCTTGAGGTTGTCTTAGGGACGAGATCATGTCAACGGTTGATCTTTCTCAGCGGAAGCCACGTTGTGATTCGAAGAAAACTCTATCATCTAAAACTTGCAGCTAGATCTGTTAGACTTTAGCAAATAATTTGCATACAACATTCAGAAAGGTCATTCCTCTGTGATTCTTGCATTCGCCTCTATCACAATTATTCTTAAATAGCGTAATGAACTTCGTGCATTGCATCTCTTGTGGGACACACTTCTCCTGCCAGCAGTGGAGAAGCAAATGTTGAAGTGGCTGTAATAATGCTCTTCTACAGCATTTGGTGAGCTCAAATGGAATTCCGTCATCACCGGGGGCTTTCTCATTCGCTAAGCTGTCAATTGCCCAATTAAGCTCATCAAGATTTGGCAGGTTGGCAACCGCTCAACATTTTCAAGTGCCGTACTGTCCTTTGTTAAACACGGCTGTGAAGGCTTTTACAAATCACGCAGTTACGTTAATTTGCGAGTGACGTCTATTCTTCGATTAGCATACAATTTAGCGCGGTGAAATCTCGTCTGCGGTAACATCAGTTTTGCGCAAACCAGCTAATGTTCAGTGTCTCATGCTGTGCTTTGATATGATATTTTGAGTATAACGCTACCTATTTTAGTGCGCACAACAAGAATAAAATCAGTCTGATGCCAATGCTTCATGCAAGGATGTTTCCAGGTGACATTATGTTGTGATTTGTTTGCAAGAATGTGTTACTGACACAAAGACTGAACTGTGTACACAGTTCTAAAAGGCGTTGTCTAATTTTATTGGTTTTACCGACGCCGAACCTTCCCGGACAGCTATGCCAAGACTCGTGATCTTCACCAACTCTGGCATTGAAGTCACCCAATACTAATAAACAGTTTTTATTGGCACGAAACACTAATAATACCGATAGAAACGAGCAAGAAATCGCGGCTCACTTACAGCAGGTTTGCACGATGTTGAGTGCAATCTAAAGTTTATGAACCTAAAGTTGAAGAGTTGTTGTTGTGTGTGTGTTGCGAATACATATTAAGCAGATGTGACGTGTATATATCATGAATTTGGAAGGCCGATCTTTGTTGAATTTAATGATAAAATACGCGCACAAAACATATTAGGTTTATCCGATTACTAACCTGAATGGTATATTCAAAGTTAGCCAATGTTTTCAAACATTAAACGTCCTACTCATGAAAACTTTCATTTAAATTTAATATATATTTCGGCTACGTCATACCACAAAGAATTGGAATATGCGTTCAATTTTCAATCGTTGCATCAAAATTACCGCTTTCCGCTTTTTACATAAGCGGTTTTCTGAAACCATTTCATCACTGTTTTCGTATTCTTAATACATTATAGTTTCAAGATTATTCATTCATTTTTCAATAATCTATAAACATTTCGGTTTCTGAACTACAAATCATGCGGTTGTGATGTACACCATGGTTAAATTTGATTGCAGCAATCCAACAACAATAATTCATAATAGAACAATATTTATTTGTTTATATTTCAACGGGAATTTCATATTGTTCAACGCTATACTTCCAAGCGTACACTTTTGTTTTTTTAACTTTTATTTGTAATGATTTTTTATCAGCTAATCACAAAAACGAATATTTTTCATCACAGCAATCGTGAATCTGGCGAACCTTCATGTGAAACACGGGATTGTGAACACTAAAAATAAAATTGCATTCACAAAATCAGATGTTGTTTTACTTATCCAAAGAATCCAGATGCGTTTTTATTGTTGAGAAAGATTGTAGCAAACTAGCGTCTTCACACAACTATTGTTACAAACGGATTCCATTTCGTTTATCTTTTGCTTTATTCTATTCAATCATGGGGACATCGGTTTTCCAACGTTTCCCAGAAATTGTTATTTGAACTGGAATGATACCATTCGACGTATTGCTGGGTGGCTCTTACGATCACAGCCACTAAACGGATTCATTCCACAAAATGCTCAGTTGCATGCGTTTCCATCATACAAACACCTCAGGACAGGTTCCGTTCTGTTTGCACTAATCAGGTAGGGTGTGTAGGATCAAGATTCAAGATTCAAGAATTTATGGTTACAAAAGCATATTACTTCACAATTATCATATCATAGTAAATATTCGTGAAGTAATGTCAAGTAATTTTAATTTGAATACTTACCATGAGTCAATACGCAGGTGTCCTTAAATTGTTATGCACAAAATAAGTGTCCAAATTTCGAATGAAATTTTCTATCCTGGGAGCGAGGCGTCTAGCTGAGTGTCTGCGTGCTTGTTGTGATTCACGGTATTTGCAGTGTAGGAATAAAAAATAAGGTGCGTTTGTATGCCACTTTTTGATAAGATTGGTATGGCCAACCTTTTAGATCACATGAGCCCACACTCATGTCGATAGGGTTTAAACCTATGACCATGAACAAAAATGCTCATTTGCATGCATTTCCAAAACACGCTATCTATGCAGTTCACTTCTTGCTTTGATTGCACCATCAGATTTCGTCACTGCGGATATTTAAGATTCCTGGCAGCAGCTATTTTCAATATTTGACGATATAATATCAGACGGAGAGGAGAGGATAGCGCAACTTCTCACCTATTTTGTAGCATAAGATTTACGATAAAAAATAACCGATTAAATACACAATCATAAATTCAGGTTCAAATGTAATCAATGTCTGAGACTGTGAAATTAACGGATCAATATCACAAATGCTGGTGGATTAGTTCCTAAATTTTACCAAAAATGCAAAGAATTCAGCGGTGAATACAAGTGGCAAAACGAGTCTGTTGTGATAATCAACCTCGTAATACTGATTTCCATTTTTAGAATCATGTTAACTTGTAATCTCGGTTGAGAAATAACATTACTCTGTTTAGTAAGTCGAACTAATGAAAGGTAACTTGCAACAAGTCGCTCAATTGAAGAATGACATAAATTATCCATTGGTGCACATGAATATTTGTCAAGTTATTTGTCATTGCATCACGAAATCTATCATACTTGTATATTCACATAGCATTGATCAAAATTAATCCGACATTTTGGGGACTCTGGGTCACATCGCTAATTCAAGGTTATGTCAAGTCCCTCTATTTTGACTTTGTCATTTACATGGTAGCAGTAGCTTTCTTAAATAAATATGTTATTGATACTCGAAGTTGATGATTTGTCTGATGTAACCACGTCGAGAAATATCTGTAGTACATTTGACAAATAATTGAGCAAAAACTCTGAGTTAACACAAAGAATTACATGTGTTATTGCACTGCACTGCAGATAGTCTATTTTATTATTCCAAGATGTGAACTGTATTCTCCGTTACTATGGGCTCCAGAAATATGGACATCACAAGAAGCAAGTTAAGTGGACGGTAGTTTGCATGTATATAGGTGAAATTACCACTGTCTTCCTTTCTGTTGGCACCACACCTTTGGTTAGAGCGTGTCTTAACAATTCATTTAATGGTTCACGCAGCTGCTGGTCAAAGGATTTCAGTACAGTCGGTGTAATTCCGATGAGGAACGAATTTAACGGGTGAGCCACAGCGACCTGCTTTAAATAGATATTTGGGGTGATGTGATACTAGCATACGAACCACATAGTTTCGCGGGGGAGCCGATCTTTGGCCTTAATGTCGCAATAGGGTGAACATGCTCTGTATACCAGGTTTGGAAATCACTTTAGCATTAGTCACTCTGATCATCCAGGATATGTTCAAGATACGACGGATGCTTCGTATATGGAAAGCATTCAGCTTCCGTTCGTGTCTTGCGTGGGTGGTCCAGGTTTCACTGCCGTACAGTAAAGCATTTAGTACACACGCGCTGTACACCATCATCTTCGTCTTTACAGTCAGCTTTCGGTTACCACAAACACGAGAGTTCAATCGGAACAAAATGACAGCTGCTCTGCCAATCCGCTTATCAATCTCTGTGTCTAGCGAGAGGTTAGCCATAATGGTTAAACCAAGATATGTGAAAATATGTACTGGTTCAAGCTGACAGTTTCCAACAGTGATGGTTGGAGGCGATACAGTCCATTGACCAAGGACATTGGTCTTGCTCATGCTGATTGTTAGCCCAAAGTCTTTGCATGCCGACGAAAAACAGTCCATTAGCGACTGTAGGTGCTCTTGGGAGTGAGCAATAAAGGCTGCATCGTCGGCAAACAACACGTCACGGATTAACACACCCCATGCTTTGGTTTGTGCTCTCAACCGGCTCAGGTTGAACAGCTTGCCATCATTTCGCGTGCGTATGTATATGCCTTCTGTCCTCGTCATAAAAACGTGCTTCACCAGCAGATCAAAAAATGCCGAACAGCGTGGGGGCAATAACACGCCCATGTTTGAATCCTCGGCGAATTTCAGAGGCTTCTGAACTGCAACCGTTAAAATGGACTGAGCTTTTCATGCCTGAGTGGAAAGAAATAACGAGTTTTAGCTTCCTTGGGGGGCAGCCTATCAGATCAAGCATTTTGAAAAGACCCTCCCTTCTGACGTAGTCGAATGCATTAGTTAAATCAATAAAAACAGCGTATAATGGCATACGCTATTCCCTACACTTTTCTTGAAGGTGTCTCAGGGAGAAGATCATGTCAACTGTTGATCTTCCCTTGCGGAAGCCACATTGAGATTCGGAGTGGATTCTCTCAGCTAAAACTTGTAACCGGATCTGTTAGACTTTAGCGAACAATTTGCCTACAACGTTTAGAAGGGAGATTCCTCTGTAATTGTTGCAGTCGCCTCTGTCACCCTTATTCTTAAATAGCGTGATGATCTTTGTGTCTCGCATCTCTTGTGGGACACCCCGCTCCTGCCAGCAAAGAAGAAGCAAATGGTGAAGAGGTTGTAATAATGCTGCTCTACCGCATTTGATGAGCTCAGGTAGAATTTCGTCGTCACCAGGGTACTTTTCATTCGCTAAGCGGTCGATTGCCTTATTGAGCTCATCAAGAGTAGGAGGGGTATCTAGATATTCAATGGTCGGCAACCGCTCGACATTTTCAAATGAATGCGGTAGAACCGTAAACCTGGAGTAGAGAGAGGAGAAGTGCTCTATCTATCTTTCCATCTCTTGAGTTTTGTCGACAATCGGGTTAACAGATACAGACTTAATGGGAGCCATTTTAAGTTCTTTTGGGCCAATGGCAGCTTTTTGGATATTGAGGCTAATTTCAGTCCAATAGTCATTTGCACATTGCCTTGCAGTCTGTTGGACCTTATTTCTAGCTGCTCTTAAAAGTCGTAAGTTTTCATCGGTTGGCATACCTTTGAACCTCAAGTATGCTGACCGTATCTCATCCAACACAGCAGTCATCTCAGAAGCTTTTGCTTCGAACCAGTCGCTCGTTCGAGCTTTCTTCGGACCGAAAGTGGCATATGCATGTAAGTAGTTTAAAAACATAATATCGCAAAAAATTACCCGATCAGCAGTTCCTTTGTGCACGAGATTGAATTTTTGGGTGAACCAATTCAGAATGTTGTTTTTTGATTTCCGCCTATCCGCTGAGTCGTGAAGTGTGCTTTCAAACTTGCATATGACTGATTGACAATTGTTTGATTGTACAAACTGTGCATGAAAGGCGATCGGCAGACTGATGAGTTGTACGAGTAGAGAGGAACAAGAATATCCAAAAATATGTCAAATGACGATTAGAAATTGCTCCAAAATATTCCATGAACCGCCAGGCATAATTTGCTGCACATTAGACTGATGTCTGTTTATATAATCAATCATGAAAATTGTGGATTTTGAATCTTGTGTCAGCAATTCGTTAGTAATGCAGACGATGTATCTACATTTATGAAGCGAACAATTCATGATGATTGTCTGGAACCTGAATACAAATAGCCGGTTTCGACTCAGAAATGATTCTGCATATTGAATTATATAACGTTGGGACCTAGACCACCCACACAAGACACGAACGGAGGCTGATTACTTTCCGTTTACGAAGCATCCGTCGTATCTTGAACATATCGTGGATAAACAAAGTGACTAATGCTGAAGTGATTTCAAAAGCTGGTCAACAGAGCATGTCCACCCTACTAGCAGAGCGCTGTCTGCTCTGGCTTGGCCACGTCTACAGAACGGAAAATGATCGTAATTCGAAAGATATACACTATGGTGAGTTGCAATCAGGAAATCGACCATTGGGCAGACAATTGGGCACCGTACAACGATGCTTGCAAAAAATATATGAAATGTTTTGGCATGAACCACATGAGCTGGGAAGTACTTGCTCTTGGCCGTTCATATTTGAGGCATTGTGTAAATCGTCGTCTGTGAGCTGTGGAGGAACAGATACAGCTCTTTGCTGCTGAACACAGATCACGCTGCTGGCGTGCAACTGACGCCGATCGACCGAGGTTTGTCAATTTCTGCGAGCCAGATTGTTTTTCCTGAATCAGATAGTTTAGTCATTCTATGGAACATGAAAACATCATATAATTGTGACGCACATCCATTGTTGACATCGACTGGAGGAGACCAACAACCACGACATATACTTAGCATTTAAGATATTTTCGGGAATCAATTCTTCTAAAATTGATGCACATTCACCCGTTCAAGAATCTAACACTGCACCCCGTTGTAGTATACACGAAAACACTTTGGTTTTGTCAGAAATAATGTGCGAAATTTGAAAACTTACCAGATCGGCAAGTTCATATTCAAAATCATCGTTTAATACAGGTTCAAGCAAATAATTGAGGAGTGATTTCTGGAAAGACAAGAGATAACACTTGAGGTAGAATTGGATATGTTGTGGTTCATTCGAATGTTTTTGACGCCGATTTACTGAAATGTCTTAAGATTTCAAGGTCAAAGTTCATTAGGTCAAGGTTCAAAGGCCCAGTTAATCATCGGAAGGCACACAACGAAGTGACGGTTAAAGAGGTTAACATAAATCTCAACGCAGAATAACGTGGACGTATTATTGAAAAGGCAACTTCATGATTCACAAACTGTCTGCAGTATTTGTAGAAATCATTGCATGGGTATCGCACACGCACGTTAGATATACCACTTGCTCATTGTGAGTAGCCGTAAAATATAAACTGCATCTTGTCGTAATTGGCTTCACGACACAGCTTGGTTTTATGCCAATAGGTTTTCCCTTGATCGATATGAAACCACGTTCCTCCATGCCGTAGGAAACAAGTAAGTCGAGCTCCGCCTTGCATTCGCCACGATGTGCCGTAACTTTCCATTCAGCTCGCCGCGTTTGCTTTGCAAAAATGAAACATAGAAGAAGAAGATTTGAAGGATTTAAACAAAACGCTTTGGATTATCATTATCTCATCAATCGGTGGTAAATAAACGGAAAATTGCATCGAAGAATTATTATATCATATTGTAGCGAGCGATGAATTAAGACGTTTTGAGCAGAACGTTTATTATGTAGAGTTAAATCACACAAACAGGTTAGTTAAATAAGAACCGTTTTCACACGTCACGTGTCGCTGTAACCTGCTTCGGATTACGGGACGACTTTCGTTTCATTATGTAAATATCCCATGTCATCTCAGCTGCCGAATATCTGGTCGCTTATCCTTTTTTGTTCAGTCATCATGTGATGTTTGGCCAATTAGGTCACTTCTTGCTCTTGTCGTGCCAGAGAGCGTTTGACTGACCGTCACAAACTGCTAATGCGCGCCATCTATCACGGTCTTCGTTTCCTTCAATATCATAGCAGATCGAATCATAAATGGGTGAATGGAGGACAATTCGTGTTCCCTGTTTCAGTGTCTATCACGCAGTTTTAACGAGCCCCCATGACACTCGATACAGCAGGGAAAACATCACCACCGAGATTCGGAGCCAATTGTCGATTTTGCCACAAATTATCATAAAGGTCAACCTTTTATCACGCTAGTTAATTTCGCCCAATAATCCGAGAAGAACATCTAATATTTCAAAAGCTTCATCATGCAAAGGACAAACAATAAAACGCTTATTTCCCATCAAAGCATAGCCCTCGACATGTCTTTCCCCTCTGTTACTTAGATTTGAGTTGTCAATCGATTGAGTGGATACCGGTTCTTTTCAATCCCTCACTAAACTGAGCTCGTTCGATTAAAATCGGCGAATTGCAGATCGTTCCGTTGCGGCTGACGTTGTCCATCTGGTGATATCACTTGTAGCTCAGGTACCAAATTGTAGTTCCTAGGTGTTCTCCGAGATCGTATCGTTTATTGCGGACGTTTCGTCATCAAACTAGATGACATATTCAGCAAAACGACTTTCGAAGCAACTGGGCGGTGGGCATCATTCGAAATTATCTGCTGCGTTTCGACCTCATCTACTGTGATTAGCTAGAATCCTTGCATGTCCTCGTTGGCGTGTTCTCATTGGTCCATAGATCCCATCCACTTGACTGTGTTCATTGATTGACTGTGGTGTCAAATACCACGCTTCGAGGAACGTGACGATGATTTCTATTCTATCCCAATTGAATTCGTGACCTTCTCGATCCATGTGTGCCGATATTACTGATTTGTGGTCGTGTCGTCGTGTAGCTGGTTTTTGTTCATGTATCCTTGTTTCCATCCTTATTCCAGTCTGTCCGATATAATATTTCTCACAATCGGAACACGGTATGCTGTACACGACATTGTTTCTTTCCTCCATAGCCAGTGTGTCCTTGACCATGACTAGTTGGCTTCTCAGTGTTGAAGTTGGCTTGTGTGCTAAACTGATTTCGAGTGGTCGTAGTATTCTTGCGGTAATCTCCGAGATATGTTGTATATAGTGCAGTGTTAATCTTGCCGTGTTCGTGTTGTTCACATGCGGTTGGGTTGTCGAGTCCATGTTGCGAATGATAAAGTCCTCTCTGTATCCATTCTTCCAGAAGTGTTTAAATAAATATTTCTTTCTTTCTTGAGTTCATCGGTACTGCCGTGTGTTTATGCGCCGTTAAACTGTGTTCGGACACTGCTTCGCTTGTGCTTGGCCGGGTGCTTTCATTTATAGTTCAAAATGTGATTCGTTTGTATTCCTTTCCTGCAGTATACTTCAGTTATTGTAGTTGTATTTGCAGACGAGTTTCAAATTTAACAATCATTTGTATAAACGAATGAAAGGAACCCCAAAGGGATCGCCAATCATTGGATTGCTAGCGGTGGTCATAATGTGAAGACTTGAACGTATAGCTTTTACTAAGTACATCGGCATAATTAAGTCTACATTACAATCGAAAATACAGTAAGCAGATTTGTTGAAGTGATTGAAAAAGCAGGTCTACAGAGCATGTTCAACCTACTACGATGGGTTAAGTCATGTGTATGGAACGGAAAATGATCGTATTCCGAAAGTTATACTCTATGGTGATTTGCAATCAGGAAATCAACCATTTTGCAGACTGCACTTGATGTACAAAGACGTTTGCAAAAGAGATATGGAAGCTCTTGGCATTGACACCGCCAGTCGGGAAGAATTTGTTCTTGACGGCACACATTGGAGGCATTGTGTAAAGCGTCATCTGCAAGCTGGGGAGGAGAAGATGAACAAGTTGGCTGCTGAACGTAGGTCACGCCGCCGGGGTGTAACTGACGCCGATTGACTGAGTAATGCTAATCGTTGCGAGAGCGGTGGGAGAGATTGATCCTCCCGAATCGGGCTGCTTAGTCATTCATTAAGCTGTAGAACATGAAAATCCATGCGACTGTGATGCACATCCATGGTCGATATCGACCCTAGGAAACCAATAAGCAAACAAAAAAGTACACAAATTCCGAAAATTAAATATCCCTCTGCAATCGATGGAATAAGTTTGCGACCGATCGTGTATTCATAATGCAAGGAAATTTGAGTGCAATCGGTTAGAGTAGTATTTGGGTAACATTTTCACTTCTGACACAGAAGCTACGGTCGTCAGACCAAGGGTGATGTCAGACGGGAACTGATTAAGTATAGTCAACCCACCACCATTTATTGACGCTTACCGCGCCCTAAAAGCTAACCATTATTTCATCGTCATCTATTGTTACCGACTTTAAGCGTGCTGCAAAGTCATGTGCGTTATTGATGAACGAGGCTGTATTTCCGACTAAAGGTTTCAACAAATGAGCCAAATGTCTAACTCGTACGCAGGTGATCCGATACCGTCGACGATAGGTTTTACAGGAATGCCCTCTTTATGTATTTTGCGTAGGCAGTAGAACCGAGGAGTTAGAATAGACTTGGGATACAGGCTATACCACAAGCCCTTTCCCAAACTCTACTTAACGCTGGGCAAATACCTAGAGACTGGCATTTTACAGTTATTCATTGCCTTTTTTATTTTACCATTATTTATCCGTTCATAAGGGCCCTCGGATAAGTGTACCCCAACCTTGTCAAAATAGTCGCTTGTGTTCAAAATTACCGTTACTTTACCTTTGTGAGCCTTAGTAATGGCTATATTTTCGTCTTGTTTCAGCGTAAAAAGTGCTTATATTTCGTGTGAATCAAGGTTTGCATCGCCTTGTTCCTGATTCTTGATGACACCAGCGATACAGTTTCTTACCCCGTCTGTCTGTTCATTGGGGAGTGCATTTAGTGATCCCTTCATGACAATGAATAAGATCCTCAGCTTTCATAAAACTCTTACTTATGCAGAAATTCAATCCCTTCTTCAACACTCTTTGTAGTTCACTTGCTAACGTTTGTCGAAGCTTCGTCAGACCAATGGTGATTGTCAGGATTAAGTACTAGTCAACCCACCACCACTTATTTGAACTTACCGCTAAACAGCCTATAGTAGACCTACAGTGTGTCACGTCTCGTGGGAATGACCAGGATCAGTGGTCCATTTTACTCACAGTGTGTATCCACATCAATCTGATACATGTGAACACGGTCAAGGTCAGTTGACACAGCTGCCCACATACGTAAAAGTTCATAACTAACGGGGCTAAGGGTATTTTTGAAGAAAAACAAAAATCTAGTTAACTAGTAGGTATAAGGTGAATAAAAACTATTTACTTTCGAGCCTTTGACTCGCTTCACGGTGCACCTGTTTTCGGTCTCTTTTGTCGCTACACAGGTGTTCTATCTTATGGAAAATGGAACATGCTATGTTACTGAATACCTGTCTTGGTTGAGCAGACGTGTATCGTAGTGTAGCATCTGTATCAATAGGTTTCCGAAGTTTTTATTTTCCCGTCTACATTTTATGCTAAACAGTCCAAAAGTCGATACACGATCGGTTCCAAACATTTTCCAATCTATTGCTCACATAATAATTCTTTTCGAAATACATTACGTAAACACTGTTTGGGTAAAGATTCATTGTTTAAATCCAGCTTAATTACATCGAGAATAACTTTCGATTGATTAACCTGATAGCGGGCAAGATAAGGGTCGAAAAGATTCCCGAATTTCCATGTCCTCGAATAATGGACACAATATTGATGTTGGCCAAATAAGATCAATTTGCAAACTATAAGGACCTCATGTAGAGTGCGTGAATAAACGGACGAAATGACTAATCAATTTGTCAAGTTCATAAAGCTGCAGATCGGCGATTGTATCTCGAATTAAATCGGTAGACGCATATTTCACTAGTGCGATAAACTTCATGCCTCTTTTGATCATCAGGAAACCCTTTTTCAAGAAGGTTTAGATGACCACTCAAAGAACGATCCGATCTGATTTACCAATCGACTTTGTTTCGTGTCTTCCACATGTCGAACCTCTTAGACCGGCCTTGACTAACTTTCAATAGTTCATCATGTCCTGCAGGCAGGCGGACATTTCAACGTTTCTCGCCTAATTCTTGCGTAACCTAATTTTTTCGAGGTGTGATTGATGTCATCACTTTTTCTGGAATTTCCTGTTCTTGTCTGAGAATGATGTCATGCAGATCCTTCAAGAACCGCTTTTCACTTACGCAGTTTACGCTTTCAACAAGGGGACCCACTTATCAAAAGTGAGAACAAGATTACAGGAATGTTACATTCTAGAACAATACTGCTTTCATTCCATTAGAGACAAAGTACGGTAGGCTGATCAATATAAATCTTCAACATTGTTCAAATGTTTTAGATCTCAAACGCTCAATTACATCAGGACAACAACATTTCCCGAATCATCCGATACACCCGTGTGTCCCACCACGTACAAAGATTATCCGTCCAAGCCATTCTCGCGTCCATTGATCGTCGTTGGGGGTTCTTACCACGTAACGCGACCTCAGCGATTCAACTACCCGAGGTGCGAGACCACATCGAAGCAATACAACAAGCGGATATCTACGTGTTTGGAATGGTGTTGTTAAAGTTGTGTGCACAACATGAATTGTACACCTGGAACAAGCACAAACCTCTGGAAATTATACGTCGTAAGTGGTTCTGAAAGATCAGTTCAAGTTAAGTGGTCACGCTAGCTACATGGTGAATTTCCAGTCAATCGCACCCTCGAAATATTTTGTCTACAACCACGCCTCGTCCGATCTCTTGAGATGTGACATTCGATACGCGTTCTGACTTACTACAACGGTACTATTTAGTTCAAGTGCCGTTTTCTGTTCTACAATCTAGTACAATTTTTGCACAGGTTTTAGGATACTTGATGCAAATAAACTACGGCAGTCCCACACTTAGCGATTTTGTGCTGATTCATGCGTGAGGCCAATCTTTTCGATGTTAAAATCCTTTCTCCCACGAGTTTCACAACATAAGAGGAAGCCAATTGGCCAAACGCATTTATTTCACACGTGACTACAGCAAATTACATAACCACGACACTAAGCTGAATCATGTCTTTCCTGGTTGTCACTCCAATCTGAATGGTCAATCGATTTCGTGTCAACCGGTACAACTCACGCAGGGCTTGTTCAACTAACCTTAACGAATTGCATATCATTCGATAGCGCCTGAGGTTGTTGTCCATTTTCTCATACTTAAGTCCCCCGGAGCGTTGTATTGCAATCCTTCCGAAACGAGACATGTTACGAGTTCGCGAACTTCGTCGTCAGTATTTTCGACGTATAATGCTCTTGTGTTGGCCGGGAGGTAGTGTTCTGCATATAATACATAATCTAGTGAGTAGAAATCGTCTCTAATGCACTTTGCACTTTTAGAATATGAACACGGGATGTGGTATGTCCACGTGTTGCTTCCTCAATACACGAAAAGGTTTTAGTGGATTGTTTTCGGTAGCCACTTTTGACATAACTTGTAATATACGTCGTAAAATTTCACTATATGCCACATTTTGTAGACCTATCGCTAACTTTGTCACTTTGTGATAAATATACTCGAAGAGAGCAGTATCTCTGTGCAGCCAAGAAGTTCAGAGCTCTATTGCATACTGCTTCATTGAATGAAGGTTGACGATCATTTCATTATTAACGGTACTGATCAGAATCTTCGAAATCACCTGAAAAAGATCACCAAATATCTGCTGATCTGTCTATCAACCTTCTGGCTGTAAACTGTGCAATCGCAATAATTTTTTACTTCAAGGTCTTTTACCACGGAGTTCCCCGCCAAACTATCAGTTCCCATTTGATATGTCCGAGAGACGTTGTTGTTAACGTTGATCATCTTGCTTTTGTTAGTATTGAATTGCATAAATTTTTCGGTGTCCAAATCCCATTGCATTTTCTCACAACCTGCTGGCAAACAGATCCACGTCTAAAGCTTAACATCTTGAACAATCCGAACCATTTTTCATGACATGATTGATGTAAAATCGTTTATGTGTAAAAGGAAAAGAAGCATCTCTAGCACAGTTCCTTTTGGGACTACTTTGGTGTCTTCAAACGTCTTTTCGTATACAGATAATAGATACAGCTGCCCAGCATTGTACGGCATTATGCTGATAGATGCAATGTCTCCCTTTGTACTTGGGAAACGACAAACTAAGAGCCCTCAATGACGAACCATTTATGCTTTTGATTAGTGTATGTGCGTAGCACTTTTTAATCGATTCCCGTCTCGTACAAGATAAAATTTTCCTTTCGTGAACACAAATCGGTATAAGCAAAGGAACTTAATGCCGGCAATTTTGTGCACATTCCTGTGAAAAAACAAATAAATTTTCTTCACCTTGGAAATGGTTTGAATTGTTTCTCAAATAAACACTAAGACCGCAATATAATATTTCAGTTATATAAGCAGCACAAACCACGTGACCAGATAAGTGTAGTAAATGTGTGGTTGATGCTCTGTAAGTTTTTTGAAAGTATAAACTACATTAGAATGATCAATCCCAGATTACATTGAATAGACAGAGGGGATCAAGACCATCTGTGTGCTGCGTAATCGCTTCAAGTCTTCGGAGATGTGATCAACGTCCGCTGGCAGATTTACTAACACGTTTAATCAGAGTGCATACCAAGGTACATTCACGTAAATATTTATCGTTTGCATCAACCTTGTAGTCCACATTCCTGCCAGACTTTGCCATTTCAACTGCCTCAATATGATGTCTTCCGTGAAATTCTTACACATCATGCCTGATAACTTCCATGTTATCATGGTCGACGGAGTGATCTGTCCTGAAGGTCTTCAGCGACATTTGCAGCATTTGCGACATTCAACAGCCGATAGCAGTATCTGATATTTCGGTCCATAGTATATAATTTATTTCAAACGAGTGCATCCTGCTACATGCATTTGAGCGTTGAAATTTTATATCATCATTGGACGTGTCAGCCTTTGTACAACCGTTGGGTACGAGCTCACATTTGGTTTAACTTTTCTATAATGTTTTAAATCATACTGACCCTGCTCGAATTATCCGAACATGGTGTGTGCAAATGCGTGTAAATGTGGAAAATCTGTTTAAGTTTTACGGCATCCACACATTTAAATGCGATTAAGCGAACCATGTCAAACCAACTGAAATTTAAATTCTACTTTCAATTAATTCCGTTGTTCTATTGTTTTTAGGCGTCAATTCTGATTTAAATATCCATATTCTAGAAGTAAAAGCGACACTAATCTTGTTGCAAGAGTTTTTCTAAAGGACAATCATGCAAATATGTACTTACTGTGGACGATTCACTAATGTTATATTACAGCGTTTGTGTCTACTAATGAGTAACAAAACCTTTGAAATATTCACAATGTCTATAATGACTAAAACGTAGACGTATCGGACTAGCGTTTCGCTCTTATTCCAGGTTGGTTGCAGTGCACATTTTCGAATCCTAGGAAAACACCATTGTATCTTTTGTCTTTACTCTCTTGGCTACCGCCGAAAAACTGAATTATAGTAAGTAATATTCTAAATTTTATTTCATACCGGAACATTTGAATAGCGTTATATGCCCAACCAGTCGTGAACGAGTCAGCAATGTCTGTTGCAGTCGCACAAACGATATTTGTCCATTGATTCACCAAACCTAATTTTGCTGTCACCAACTGAAACCGAAACACTGCCTTTATGATCAAATGCGGGTAATAAAAACAAAACTGATTAGTTTAAACGATTTGAATGACAATTCCACATTTAAATTCAAATTTTCCACATAAAATATCAGATTTCTTACAAAGTATTTTTACATAACAGTTATGTGTACACATATATTAAAAAAGCAGGTTGATGAGTTTATTCGCTTTAGGTATCCGCATCTTTTGTCATAAAATAATTAAAGTATGTGTTGTATGATTAGTCTTCTAAACAGTCTTTACTACATGCGTACCATGTTTATACTTTTTTACAGATAGGTGTTCGTCTTTCATTGGTATGCATTGGAGGATCACATTTGATTCGCAATCTCCCAAATAATGTCGCTCAATTGAAACATACTTCACAAACAACCACTAAACCCGATTCTCCTTTATCCGACGTTAGTCAAATGGAGCTTCGGATCCATGATAGCGGAAACGAAACAGGCAGTAACGTGGTAACTCGAGACGGAACATATCCAAACAATTTGACCGTTGACGAAGCCACAAAGGATTTGTACTCCAAAATCAGTCCTTCCGCGAAATTTCCCGGCTGGGATGTTATCACGGATGATGAAGAGGCGAAAGTTGTCAATTCCATTGGAAGTGAAAATAAAATTGAATTGACAGTATCTGCTGGTTTAACATCTTCGAAGAGGAAAAGGACCGTTATTATTAAAGTACGTTAGAACAATTTCAGTTGAAATTTTAAAATTATATTGTTTTTCAAGCCATACATCATAGAAGATCTTACCTTAATAGCTTATTCGCTAATCACAGTAAATATCACCTTGGTAACGTCTGAAGCGCAAAGTCACCGCGACCGGGTACGACAAGAAGTTGTTCCATAGGAAAAAATTGTTTACTCGTATAAGCATATTGACAGCGTTTACTTATATTATCCTTTGTTTTACACCGACGCTCACCGACTATTAATTAATTAACATGAATCCACGAATTGAGAGCAACCGTTTATTGCAGAGATTCGGTAGCACGTCAATCCTTATACAGAAGCTTTGCCAGACCATTATGTTTACTTAGGTAACCGTTTTGAAGAGTTTCGCTATGACTCTTTAAATGATAGATTATGAATGGCGATGCTATTGATGGTGTCCGGTCAAGGTAATTGTAAGTTGCCTTAAATAAATGGGCATTAATCTTTGTGAGTAAATTTTGATGGCCCAATTTTTCCACCAGTGTTTTTGTCTATCTTGTCATTACGATAGCTTCGTGTGGTACACAGAACCAATTAAAGCCATCAATCTGTATAAAGTATTGGTACAATAATATAATTAGGTGGCAGTAATTTTTTTGCGTATCCTGTATATGAGAGATTAAAATTTACGCGTCCACAAGTTAAATAGTCCCAAACTAACCATTAAAGTCTCACGTATCATCCTGTAATGGACAACGCGTTTTGTGACATCTGAGCATCTACAAAGAACAAATTGACACATAATGACCGCGGAGCACTTAAGAAATAACTTTATAAGTCTAAACGTAGATCACATACAGGGACATAATTGATTAAACTAAATGCTAAAATTTGCGAAAGTTCGACGTATCAGATTAATCTTTTGAAGATGACTCACGATATCAAAATCGAAGGCGATCAGGTCATTTTCCTGTTTTCTAAGCCGGAAGGATTGAAGTGGAACATTTAAGAGCATTTTAAACGTGAAACTTTGTTAGGATTTTCAGCAACATTTTGCCTCGTCCACACACCAATTGCCACAGTCTAATGTATCTGAAAACCGTGGTCGCCTTGATTTATCTGTGTGTTAATTGTTTGAGAAACGATTGAGTTGAGTTTCTATCAAGCGTTGTGAAGATATAGTAAGGGCTCCTCATTTTCTTCCCGTTTATCTCAGTTACATATCAGTTAATTGGCACCACGCTCTTACAAACATCAAATCTCACAAAAAATTCAAATAAACAGTTAAGTCAAACCATACACCACACCATACAACCTTCCACTTGCCACGAATAACCTTTTGGTATGATCAACGTTTACTTAAATTTGATTCTGTATGCAGTGTAACAGTTATGAACATCTAATTTACTTGTTAATGAGGAATTTCTTGAGCATTGTGCCTTGTAACTAAACCAACAGTACCATTACAAATGCGGCACGTGTCCTCAATGTACTCAAACTGGTATTTGGGGAAATGTTCGCCCAACATATTCCCTCAGATCATGAATACATACCTGAGAACAGTCATGGAATACTTTGTGCAGTCATAATCTCCATGGCTTAAGATAGATGTAGAACTTATGTAATGAATTTATCAACGTACGATTAAACTAGTTCTCAGCATTCGAATCAAGATTTACGAAGTAAGCATAGCACACCTGAAGTTGTTCAACATCACTATCGGCAAATCACAGGAGACATGATCCTACTTTACAAAATATTTCATACAGAAATACATCCCAATTTATGCAAACGTATACGCGGAATAATCTGACCAATGATTATACGCTGGTGGTACCCCATTCACGCCTAAATTGTATAATGAATTTTTTATTCTGTCTGTGTGTGTTTTATTTGTCCAGTGGTCAGCTAACCTCGGTTCTTCCAATGGTTGATACGGAACTAAGCTCACAGAACAAATGATATTTATATCTTATTAACAAATTTGAGTTATGTTATATTTTTCTACTAAATCATGGTCTTAGATATAATAAAACGATTGTTTTTTTCTTTTAAAATTCCTAATAAACAGCATAAAATTAAAACGTGGTGAACATAAATGTGACGCAAAATTTGGTGCATATAAAGCGGGGGTGAATTTCGTTTTATTTTATTCGTTTTATTGTATTCCCTTCGCTTTCTTGTGCGAAACTGATGCGTTGGGATGTTCAAGCGAGAGTATAGGGATCTCAACATTTCCTTCTGACATCATTTTTGTCTCCAATGAATTGGATAAGGCGACATTTTAACAAGTTTGAGCGATAATCTGCGTCGAAAAGACCAAACGTATCGGTTAAAAGCACGTGTTATGCATTTATTATTTAGCTCATCCTCACTAACGATTTTTTAGGTCATTTGCTTTCATCCCGTGAAGACAGAAAGCGTGAGTTCACTAGGTTGTAATGTGTTGTAAATAATACACGGATTCTTTGGAGTATCCCAGCACTCGACTTGGGATCACTTGCTGAATCTGTATTTCCACATCGTGGTTGGTTGTACCAAAAATACGTAGCTGTGATTTCCTAGTTTAAAATCTAATGTACCATTCTTCCGTTGTTTTATGCTTCAGTGGAACCAAGCGGGATGTCTCCGCCCGATTAAAGTCTACAATTCGAAACCACTAGTAGAGAAATGGAGCAACACAATACTCTGCATCAGTAGCGTTTGAAACGAAATCCGTTTCGAGATACTAACGCAATTTATCGGTGGTTTTCAAGTCCATTATTGTGACACTGTCGGAAATTATAATAGATTAGTAATCAATAGCATTGTAAAATCTATAAAGTCGAGCATTGTGTTTTACATATTGCGGAATATTGTTTGCCGTGTAACGATCATATTCGGACCAGTAATCCAATCAGTAATGTTTTGCAATCTTAATTAGTGATAATCTATTTTTGACAGGTCTAATTCGATTCTAATTCGATTACAATATTGTTCTTCAGGAAACCACCGCCTTATCCTGATAGCCTTATTTTTTGAGGTGAACTCCGGAACAACGGAATAAACAAAAGCCAAAAGTGCAATTGTTCGAGACCTAATAAGTACACAGCGGTGATCTAGAAATATTCGAAGTGTATTGCTTGAGGTCAACATTGAAACAAAGAAATACCACAGAGAATAGAAACAATGGCAGTTCTAGATAAAGCAGTTTATTGTTTCTTTATTCGAGGGTGTTACCATGGCAACGGTGTATTCAAAATTTTCAAAGTATATTGTTTGAATGCTAGAGTGCACGAATGATTGGAACAGAATTAGTTAGGTCAAAACTATTCGGTCTTTTGTTCTTCAGAAAACTAGGGCGTTACCATAGCAGAATAACTGCTGCGCATTTCAAATACTCAGGTTTAATTCCTAGGGGTCATTAATTGCACGATTGAAAAACAATGGAAACTGAAAAAACACTCATTCGCATGCATAATCCATCAAAAATGAAACTAAATTTCATCGGCTTGTATCAGAGTATTCATCTTTAGAAAACTAGATTGTTACAATAGCAGCTAATCAGAGATGGCCGCCAATCGATAAGTACTGTTTTCTGAGGTCAAATATTGAATCAAGTGGGATTGATATATCTGATGGTTGGTAAACGCTATAAAATATATTACTTATGCGGTGAAACAGTCAGGAACCACGTGTGTGGTGAAGATTTACGCAAGATACAGTCCACCGACGACACTTAGAACCTGCAACGGGCTTTCGATATGATTTACACTTGGTCCATAGACAACGAAATCCCACTGAATGCTTCGAAATGCAACCTATTGTCTCTCAACAGCAAGTTTAGCAAAGAATATTATCAAGGTCGCACTGTTATTAAACCCGCCTCCTGCGAAAAGATTTGGGCGTGATTATCCAATATGACTTAGGAAACTGAATGCAATGTTTACAGGCTGCCTGCAAAGCTGAAGGCAACTTGGGTCTCCTTAGAAGTGTCCTAGGTACATTTGACCCCAATATTGCCTGCAAATTGATTTCAACGTACATCCGTCCTCATGTTGAACATGCTATATCGGCATGGGATCCTTGGTTGAAAAATGATATTCAGCTATTGGAAACTTCACAGCGCAGAGTGACAAAACGCGCTCTGGGACTATCTAATTATCCATACGAAATGAGACTTAAAATATTGAATTAGCATTCGGCTCAATACAGACTGAAACGAGGAGCACTAATATTCATTTGGACATTGAGTATTCAAACGAATCACCCTTGCAGTCGTTTGTTTCATCTTTCCCATAAAACACATCTGCGTGGTCACCAATCGAAACTTTACCAACAGCATAGCAGGTTGAAATGCCGCAAATATGCATTTTTCGTTCGCAATGTTCAATTGTGGAACAGTTTACCTACTCACGTGAAACAATCTGGAAGCGTTGACGTTTTCAAGAAATCACTATATATCCACATGGACAAGTATGTTTTTCACGTTTGACAATAATCCAATCATATTTTGATTTTTTTACCACCAGACCCTATGTACATTTTTGTGGGTCTTGTACAGCATAGCTTTTTACCTGCATATCATCTATGAATAAATCTTTAAATAAATCTATAAACAAATCCTTATTGTCTACCCTCAGTAAACAATTTAAGTATAAGATTCAATAGGCTTAAAACAGGTTAACATATTGATGTGTTGCTCACATCCCCGAAATTACACTCTACTATCGGTTTCTGTCTTTTTGCCGTCATCAGGTGGAGACAGTAAGCTTAGGTTCAGTAAGACTTGTAACATTGGATAAATGGTAAACAAGTGTATACTTGAATGTCACTGTTGCTTAGGGTTCGTCCAACTAACCACGATGTTCAAAACACATAATCACATAGTGACTCGTGGTCAAGAACTCAAGGCGCTTATGTGCGCTCACATCTCCCGAAATTACACTCCACTACCAGTCTCTGGCTGTTTCTAATAACCTTTATCTGATGCTTGACTCACTGATCCTAATATTCGACAGATGAGACGGTTATTTTACTGGTGGCTAGACTTGAAAATCGCAGCGATAAATTTATGTAGAAAAGTAATCCGTCAAACAGAAATTAAAGGTTAATCATGCCTATAGTGAATGATCTTATAAACTCCGAGAAATAGGCGGGACGGTTATACAACTCCTAGTTTGACCTGAGGCTTTTGACAGAGTCAATAACCATTTGCTTCTCCAGAAACGGATACGTTTAGGAATATGTGAACCGCTCCTCTCAAGGTTGTTCTACTACCTGTCAGATCGCCACGCCCAAGTTTAACTAAACAGAGTGCTATTTTAAATGTTCAAAACCACCAGCGGAGTCCCACAATGATACGGACTAGGATCGCTCCTCTTTCTAATATACATAACCGATTTACCACCAAAATCCAAAATGGTCTTTTTTGCAATTGATAAGAAAATTTGGACGCAAATCAGTTCTGCGGATGATTGTGAGAAACTGCAAATGGATTTGTACAACGTGTCAAATTGGGCGCCCATGAATGATATGACATTCAGCATACGGAAAATTAAGATGCTCCAAGTTGGCATGAATGTTTCTTGGATATATCGATTGGGAACTGAAAATTTGACATGTAGCTCGTTTGAAAAAGATCTTGGAATATGGATTAGTGGAAACCTGAAGAGCGCGGTGCACTGCCAGAATATATTTCGACAGGCCAACAGATTTCTGGGTATCTTTCTAAGAATATTTCGAAGATTCTCACTGGTAACGTTACCAAGTATAATGAATGTCTCCCTTCGCCCTATTATGGGGTATGCTGTAGAGGTCTGGGCTATTTTGGCTGCAAAAAGATATTGCTCTTTAATAGAATCTATCACAGAGTAAGAAAGATAGTGTTGGGTCTTCGCAATGTTCCGTACACCGAAAGATTGCGACGTCTGGGTCAATGTGACTTTACACAAAGGACGATACGGCACGATATTATTCTGACCTATAGAATTGTGCCTATCGAAGAACGTCAACTAAAACACTTGCTTGATGTGTGTGATGGGAATGTGACAGGCGGACGTACCTTATCCATTTACGTCCAAAGTTCTCGTATTGATTGTCGGCGCCATCGTTTCGTCGTACGTGATATATTTCGTTGGAATTCCTTATCCCAATATTTGGTGGACTCTCCTTGCCTGGCAGTGTTTAAAGCGAAATTGGACTTACACATACAAAAGAATATCATTCGTGATGCTTACATTTTATATTCTCTATTCCTTTTATAACATTCTATTTTTAAAGCATTTTCATTCATACCGTAATCCTGTGGTTTTGTAAAGTATTAACTTATTTAAACAAAAATCCTTGAATCATTAAATACTTGAATTCTATTTTCATGAAGCCATGGCGTGAAACCTGTAATTGATTTCAATCTGTAACTTTTACTCACACGAAGCTTCAACAGAAACGAATTCAAAGTTTGTAAACTATTATGCCGACTAAGCCATCGCCAATGTGAATTAGACTGCGTCGTCGAATGCTGGTATATAGAAATATCCTCAGCTGGTTTGACATTCTGAATCAAAGGGTAATTTACGGTGTGAAGAATTTAAATACTTCGATGCCAGCTCAAATATTTTGCAGCATCTTATGACATGAATTTGGATATTTGCTCGTCGAATGGAGAATTCTCATAAAACTTGTTCAACTTCGTTTCATGATGATTGTCTTGGAAATGAGCTCGATATCCTACAAAATAAGTAGGCCATCAATTGAATTACATATTCCATAACCGGATGCCATTACGCATATAATATCCGACCTTTCATTCCTGACAAAACATCTACTCAATCGATTAAATTAGCATTTATATGGCAGTGTTGGATGAAGTTAGTATGACCCACGTGTTCAATCACACGAGCCCAACCACATATAGATGGGCTTCAACCAATAAACATGAATAAATAAGCTCAGTTGCGTGCGTTTTCATCACACAGACCTGTTTCGTGATGTTTGCACTCATAAGGTAGGGGCAATATGACCAAGATCCACGTAGTTTGTAACAGTTGATGAATGGTAGACATGATTCTCGTTTGTATGCCCGTGTAGTATCATGTTGATACAACTAACATGTTCCATCAAAAGGTAGATGGGGTTAAATCTATAATCATTATAAACAATATCATTTTCATGCATTTCCTTCACACACACAGACCCCAAAACCGGTTTGTCATGCTTGCACACACTAGGTAGTAAAATATGACCACGTTCCGCATGACTTGTAACGATGGATGAATGGTAGACATGATATTCTTATCTATGCCATTTTTGGATCCGGTTGTTACAATTAAAATGCACAATAGTATGTAGATAAGGCTAAATCTCCTATCCTTATAAACAAGCTCGTTTAAATTCTTTTCCAACGCACACACCCCACAACTGGTTTGTAATGTTGCAAATGTGCCTGAGAGTCGTGAAGAGCGTTCTTTTCATCAAGACGCCACGTTTACAAATGAGACCATTACAGGTCTGTCTGTCCAAAACTTTCCTGGTCCGCAAAACCTTACGGAGTCAAAGCCACCCGCTCATCTGAAGGTTCAGCCAAAACCTTCAGGTTCAAAAGCGAAAGTTACAAAGTGGACAACAATAGGTATTACATCTAAGGCAGTTGAAACCTCCCTCAACCAGCGAAAGCGACCGGCATACAGTGTGCATTCGCTCTCTTGACTAAGTGTGGTTTGCACCAACGTAAAGGAAACGGGTCACACTCTAATAGGGGACGTGCTAAATCACGATATAGAAGAATGGAGAATGTTGTACAGCAGCATGGACTTGAACCACTATTATTTAAACTAATGAATCGTAAATCTACTTCATCAACTACTAACTAACCAAAACTGTTTGAAATCACCGTCTACTCTGAAAGGGATCTAGAAAACATCTCACTCACACACAATCCATGACTGGTTTCGTTAAGTTTGCAATCTTTAGGTAGGGACAATGTGACCAGGATCTGCATTCCTTTTGACGGTGGGTAGATAGTTAACATGATATTCGTTTGCATGACAGTTTTGGATTATGTTAGTAAAACTAACCTGTTCTGTCTTAAGTAGATGGGGTAAATCTATAATTACATATATATATATATATATATATATATATATATATATATAGTTATAAGATGGTTTATATCAGATTTCTTTTATAGCTTGTTGCCGTAATAGCGAAATGTTTAAGGTTTCGTGTCTCATCATGTAGGATTAAAATAAAACATAATGAAAGCTACCCTGGGTGAGAAAATCTAGTAAGTATTTGTATGCGAGGATGAGATCACCTCGCATTCTCCTGTGTGCAAGTGTCCTCAGCTCCAGTCGTCTGAGTCGCCCAGCGAATCGGATATTTTTGAGTCCAATGACAAGCTTATAAGCTCTCTGATATATGCGATCCAGAGAAAATAAAAAAAATCATAATTATTCGCAACAATATAAGTAAGAATATTAATGAAGCCCTTCGTGCTAGAGTGGAACCAGAAATGAGTTTGAACAGTCTTTTGCTGCAGACTAAATGATCGACCATTTTGGAAAGACCCTAACTGCTAACGTAGTTGAATGCCTTCGCTAAATCAATAAAAACAGTGTATAATGGTATACGTTGTTCCCGACAGTTTCCTTGAAGTTGTCACAGGGAGAAAATCATGTCAACGTTTGATCTTCCCTTGCGAAAGCCACATTGAGATTCGGAGTAAATTCTTTCAGCTAAAACTTGTAGCCTGATCGGTAAGACTTTAGCGAGCAATTTGCCTACAACGTTCAGAAGTGAGATTCCTCTTTTGTTGCAGTCGTATCTATCACCCTTATTCTTAAATAGTGTGATGATCTTTGCTTCTGGCCTGCCTTGTGGGACACACACCTCATGGAAGAACGGAAGAAGCAAATGGTGAAACGGCTGTAATAATGCTGTTTTACAACATTTTATGAGCTTAGGCGGAATTTCTTTGTCACCAGGGGCCTTCCAATTCGGTAGCGGTCGGTTGCCCTATTGATTTCAATAGGAGTAGGGAAGGATCTATATGTTCAATTGTTGGCAACCGCTCAACATTTTCAAGTACATACGGTTAAGCCATATTGTCACTAGAGTAGATAGAGAGGAAGTACACCTACCATCTGTCCATCTGCTGAGTTTGTCGACAATAGGGTTACCAGATACATACTTAATGGGAACCGTTTTAAGATTGTTTTGACCAATGTCTCGCGTGATCCCATCATACATACCGTGAAAATCTTCAGTGTCCGGGCGTTATGGATAATAAGGCTATTTGCAGTCCAATAGTCATTTGCACACCATCTTACAATCTGTTGGTACTTATTTCTAGCTGCTCTTATAATTCGTAAGTTTTCATCTGTTTGCATAAACCGTTTTGCTCTTTGAAACCATTACTCCTTGAATTCAACTATGACATGTTTTATTAAACAAAAAAGATTCGTGCTACTAAATCTTTAATATAAATATAAACGACAGTCCTCCGAAAAGCGTTGATTAGTTGATTTTCTCTTTAGCAATCGATATCCATATTGATAGCCTAATTTGAGTATGTCTACTTTTCTAATTATAAGACCATCTGCTCCGTCACTTCATAAGAACGATCGAAAAGGTAATGGAAAACGTTAGTGTTTTCACATTGTGGATGTCGTATAATTGTGTTCATTCACCTGAATTGTATTTTTACAAAAACCTTTTGTGATTTGTGATGTCGTACTTTATCGCGCGACGTGAGATCCAAGTTGCTAAGAGAGAACAAAAGGAAGTTTGACCTGAGTTTTTTTGACAATTGATTGGATGAAGTGACTATATATATGTAAGGATATTCTTCAAATATTCGCATACGTATTTCGAAATAATGGCGTTCGTTCAAGTATTCTCTTTCACGCTAGTGATGTATACTGAGGTATTCGGTCTGAGTAAGTAACCGTTGTAATTTTACCTTACTTCAAATGATGTTACTATCACCAGTGGTACAGAAATAGACCTAAGATTTGCTTACTTCACCGCATCACCGTTTATCACGAAAATGAAATGTGATACGATTTAGGAGATATTAATATTATTACTTATATTATTGTTAATTATTATATTATTATTATGAATTTTATTTATATTTATATTAAAACTTGGAATTGACTCAAATTTTTTGAGGCTCGATAAATAAGAATATTACTGACTGCAACTAATTGGAGTCGAACATACCGCATCCTTCGTTCGATACCGACCATGGATGTTCATTAAAAGCGTAGATTTTTTCATGCTCCACAGCTTTCCGAATGACTAAACGGTCCGATTCGGGAGGAACAATCTCTCCCGCAACGCTCGCTGCAATAGGCTGTACTTGGTCGATCGGCGAAGTAACAATACATCTTGAAGTAGATCTGTTTGAATTGTCTTAGTGAAATTGAAACTGCCTCCGTAGGGTAATTTGAATTGAATACTTTCAAAAGATTGGCCATTACATGAGCGTTTAGAAGTGATGGATTTCTCTGTTTTTGGACCGACAATTTCTTTACTAAACCCAAAATCCTAATTTTCATAAATGTTTCAACAATAATTTCATTTTTATTGAAAAATGTCAATCATATTTCGTTTTCTAGCGGAAAATTCAATTGAACATTTTTTTTGCAAGCTGTTTTTGATATATGATTAACCAGTGTATAATGTTTCTGTAAAAATACCATCGTCTGCAACGAAGAATTTATTGACTTGAATAAATATTCCACGGAATGAATTCATTTTCAGAATATAATCGGGTAATCAGGCTAAACAATAGCGTAGAATATTAGCAAAACAATCACCGATTAATATCCATCATCTTCTGATATGCAACCATTAACATTAAAACGGCTGTGTGCAAACTTGGAGAGAAGCCTATGAGATCAAACATTTAATTCGCAGAGTTCGTGAAACCCTACAATGCATGTGTTCTGTGTACATAGTCGACATAGGGCAGAGGAGTCTAAGATTCAGGAATTCATTTAGGATTTCCAGTGAAATTGTTTCTGATGTTAAATTTGCGTCCTTCACTTTACCGTTTCTTGGTGTCAAATGATTGATATGGCTTGCCTTCTTCGTTTATACATTGACAAATTTCACAGCGTTGTAATCACTTATACAATTCCCATGGTATGAAATCATGTTTACAAAATAAATGAATTTTTTCATCTTTCCAGATGTACAGGATGTAACTCTTGTAGCGAATCATAATTACTCGATTCCCGTGGGAAACGAATTCGATCACAATGAACCGTGGTCTGCATACAGATGGTTAATGGAATCATCGAAACCCCTGGATTTAAATGTTTATCACAACGAGGTGATACCTTTTATATATTACTTCATATATTTACTTGTTATATAAAGTATTATATATATATATATATATATATATATATGAATTGAATAATAATTATTTGATCATACATGCATATAGCATTTAATCAGCAGTTATGTTCCATATATTTGAAATCGTTGCACTAACGAGCATTCATGTAGACATATTATGCTTTGATCGATCATCCATTATTCTAAACCAGCGGCATTTTTACAAACATCTGAGGAATCACTATACTCATAACAAATTCATACCATTTTATTTTCATTATTTTTTTCGATTTACGCATAAATCCATATGATTGGTTGAATCCATTCTCATGAAAACCAATTTATTTCGTTGATAGATGAATGGAGACGTCATGATATTTGATCACTCGAAAGATAGATTTTTCGCGACCAGTTTTGTCGACCGGAACACGATGCATTTATCCGCCAACAGAGAATTGTGCGCTATCGCAACGAGGAACGATACCTCACTGCACATGAACATTACTTCAGTAGTAACAGCTTGTAAGCATGTCTTTGTTTTCTGACATTAAGCGTATTGAATTAATTTGTTTGAACCATATGTATGTGCTTCAGAACAAGAATGTTTTTCAATCGAATGTAATTGATGCGAGTTCTATGCATTCGAGGTTATGTTCGTAGCAATCGAATTTAGCAATCAATTAAAAAATCTTGTTGGCCTTCTTCGGTCAATGTCAACCATGGATGTACCCCATAAGCGCGTGATTGGTCATGTTCCACAGTATTTCCTCTGACTAGACAGTCCGATTCGGGTGAAACAATCCGATAAGCAGTACTTGGCCCATCGGCGTCAGATGCGTGCTGACGGCGTGATCTGCATTCAGCAGCCAAGCGCTGTATCTGGTTCTGTCAAACTTGCAGACCACCTTATAGACAGTGCCTCAGAAGTGAGTGGTCATGAACAAGTTCTTACCAGCTCGTGAGGTGAAGTTCAAGCGCTTTCATATTTTTTCGTAAACATATTTGTACTGCAGGTGTTGTCTGCCCCAATTTCGAATCACTGATTCTGACTCACAATAGAGTAGACAACTTGTAATAGGACTATTTCACATTCTGTACACATAATGCAGCTAGCGTAAACCGCTTTGTTGTAGCAGGATTAACAGGCCAGTAGACCAGTTTTTGACTCGATAGACTTGATTTGTTGTTGTTGTTGGCCTCCGTCGGTCCATGTCGACCATGGATGTACATGAATTTCATGTTTTACAGCTTTTTGAATGACTAAACAGTCCAATTCGGGAGGAACAATCTCTCCCGCAGCGCTGGCAACGATAGTCAGAACTCTGTTGCAGGGCGTCAGTTACACGCCGGCTGCGTGATCTGCGTTCAGCAGCCAAGAGCTCTATCTGCTCCTCCAAAGTGAGCAGGCAAGAGCAAGTTCTTACCAGCTCGCGGGGTCAATGCCAAGAGCTTTCATATCTCTTTTGCAAACATCTTTGTACCGCAAGTGCGGTCTTCCCAATGGTCGCTTGATTTACCTTCCGTTTTCCGATGTATTCCGTGTGAATGAGATGGCATGCACAAGTCGCATTTTAGGTGTTTGCACCCAAGATAATTGGTAGGATCGGTTTTTCTCTCAATACAACGAAACATATTTTCAACTAACCTTGTAATTATTTAGTTGAACAGTATACATATTATTTATACAGACTAATCATGGTAGAAAATGCAGTCACCCAAAATATTGATGGTTCCGTTTTTAATATAAACGCTGAAATTACTCAAAACATATTACCATATTGCAAAATGAAATGACCGAAACATTCATGTTACCTGAGAAAAAACATAAAAATTACTCAAATTCACATCTAGGATAATTGAGACTACGACAATAACATTTTTCTATCACTACTTCAAGTTATTGCAATTCGGAAGAAAATCAAATGGCCTTCGGAAATTTAGAGTGTTCTTTTATTATAATTCTTATTGCAAAGTCGAAAAAGGAATTGCGAATATTAAAAAGTCGACAATATCGAGGTGATGTTTCTTAAATGGACGCTGGAAATGTACATGCGAATAGATTCTAATCTAGGAGGAGGAGCACATAATAATCAATAATAATTCACGTAAATTAGACATTATACCTTTCCTTTATAGACAACTTATCGACTGAGTAATCTAGGTTACGGAATGTGTGCACGGGATAAAATGTTATCATCTGGGATGCATAATGTGTACTAAAGTCAGTCACACCTTTGAAGTTATTTTGTCTTATTTTGGATGATGTTATGTTAAATTAACAAAAACTATTTTAAGTGTTTTCTATGAACATATTTTAGTTGTTGACAACAAATTCAACCCTCCACTTTTGTTATTATTTCGTTAAATGCTTGCTGCTATTATGCAAAACCTATGCATTTTCAAAACAAACGTTAACTTTTTACAGATACGGGTGATGTTAACGCATGTAAGTTGCAATTTGTTCGTGAAATTTCTTTCGAATTCTGATATAATTTAATATGAATTTTCGCTATTCACCGAATTTGATCATAAATCTAACACACTATTCTATTCACACTATTTTTCTGAAGAATAACATATATATGCTAGCATTTAGCAAATTACAATAGGCGATGAACGAGTCTACAAAAGACGCTGCAGATTAAACCTGTATACGAATTTGAGCTTTGATAACTACAATGTAAAATCGCTGAACCAAGAAGTTGATCTTGAATAATGACTTATCTCATTGATTGTTTGTTCTAATGCATTAATCCATTCATTGTGATGTTAGTGTTTAGTGAGTGAACATATCAAGAAATTACCTCGATATGGCGTTGGTAGAGGACTAAAAGTATAAATTTTATAAGCAACAAAATAATAAAGCAATCAAACATTTCACTATAACGATTTGCTTGTAGTGTTAGTTACGTATTTATTTGTATACACTTTATTCTCATACGCAGCACGAAACATAACAGTTGTTTAAGGAATAATCTGTCCTCTCAATGGAGACAAACGCATTCGAGCATCGTGGAGTTTAAGGAAAATTTATTGAATGAAGATATGCTTACATTGCATCAAGCTGGGAAACATTTTGAGAATTAGAATTCATTTAACGATACGTTTGAATGAATATGCAATTCCAACTTTGTCAATCATTACTTTCAAAGATTTTAACTATTGATAATTGCAATAAATAAATTCAAAGTAATTCAAAGTAATTGAAAGTTTTAATGGTCCAAAAAGCAAAAACTTTACAGTAACCACAGATTAAAAATATAGGGAATGCATAAAAACAAAACAAACGTTTTATCCATATGGAAAGTCAGCGCGTGTATTCAGGTGCAAGGTTGGATTTGGTCAACATATACTTGTCAAGTTCTGCCTTGAACATGTTCAGGGTTATTGCGCAAATTATATGTGAGGGCAGGGAGTTCCATATAAAATAAACTCTGACAGCAAAGAAAAACCTTCGACAATTTGATCTGGAGTGTGGAATAATTAACTTGTAGCCCTGCGATCTGCTACCACGTGCTTCTTACCGATGAAACAGGTGTTCAAGTGGGTGATCCACTGTCAGCAGAATGTTGAACTGCAGGATCAAGTCATCCCTGAGACGACGGTACGAAAAGACAACGAGGTTTAGAGTTGCAATCCGCTCCTCGTATGACCTGTTGTATAGCCCGGTCACCAGTTTTGTAGCGGAGTGATATATCCGTTGCAGCAAGGTCATGTCCTTTTGTAACCATGGGGACCATGCTTGAACAGCATACACCATTGTTGGTCTGATATAGGTGTTAATTATGCGTGGGAGTATCTGCTTTGAAAAACGACCAAAGATCCTTCTGAGCAATCCTGAGCTTTGGTAGGACATTTTGTATACATCAGAACACTGATTGCATCTTCCGTTTCATTATTGATCTTTCATTGAAATGTCGATGACAGCCCATACGAGACTGCGGAATGTGTAGTGTTGCGTTGTATAACTTAAAAATCCATTTGAAATTTGCTTCAAAAATATTCAACTAACTGAGTGCATCACCTAAAAGATTAAAGGAAAGACAATTACCTCTTGACGAAAAATTATATATATATATATATATATATATATATATATATATATAAAATAATTTTTGAATTTGCTTTAATTTCTAGTGACGACGGATAATGACCGTGGGACAGGTAATTTTCTACACTTGAATTTTAATGACGTTTTGCAATGTTTCCTCTTGATAGAGAAGCAGAATTCACATTAACCTGTGAAGCAAAATAAATAACTTCGTTTTTCTATGCGTACTGCTGTATTAAAGTGATTATATATGTCCAAATGAAAAATATTGTGGAGTAAGAAAAACAGTTTACGTGATTATCAATTGCTCATAGCATTTCGATTTCAGGTCTATAATCGATTGATGATAAAACACAAAACTGAGATTGATAAACAAGTATAGGAAATAAATTTATCTTAGTATTAACAATTCTCCCACTTACAACACGATGTTACCTGATACTAATTGATCGAGTCGATCTGGAACGAGCCAATGAAACGTTACGAAAAAATCATCGAATTGAGTGAGCTACACTGGAGTGTTTGGGAAAAAATCTTCGATATTTAGGAAATTTAACTTCGCAATGTAAATAAGATCAAATCAGTCATCGTTTGTTGGTAAATGCTTGAGCGAAGAAATTCTGTCAGGCAGTGAGCAAACGAACAAAATCCATTAAATCTTCTGTAAGATAAAATTGCAACGTTTGCAGGCTGATAACGCGGAAATGTTAAGCTGATTTCATGTGATAATAGAAGATACCATATTACGATACATATGGTAACGAGTAAAATATATACGTGAAATTTTCTTGATCCACTTTAACACAAATTATGAGATCTTGCTTTTTCAGATGATTGTGGTAAAGTTTTTCCGGCAAACGAAACCGAACATTTGCTGACAACTATCAATCGGCACTGCTTCAATTATATCTTTGTACAACATTTGGCGAACAAAAGTCAAATAGCCGTGAACGTTGTGTCAAATAGGGTAAGCATTCAGAGTAATGAATTTATCGAACGGGAATCGACATATGTTTTGATCTAAATATGAAGCATCTCCGAATTACACGGCCCTGCCGAAACACTGCGCTTTTCAATGTTTCGTCAAACCAATGCCGTGGGTTTCGTGCATGCAAAAGAGAAATTTAGTCCATGATAATTGGTTTCAAACCCATCTACATGTGTATGGACACATGTGATTAAACAGGTGGTTCGTTCCAACTTTATCCAACAGTAGAATGCAAGCGAAAATCTTTCTCATTGTTTCTCCACTGTTTCAAGCGCAAGTTCATCCCAATCGTATAGTCCATACCTGATGAGTGCAAACAACCCGAAACCGGTCGTGAGCTGTGTGAGGGAGATGCATGCAAATAAGCATTTTGGTTCATGTCTATGGGTTTAACCATATTATACATGTGTTTGGACACATGTGATTGAACAGGTTCGTCGTACCAGCCTTACCCAACATTGTCACACAATCGCAACTTGTTTACAATTCTTCCACTGTTTCAACCGCATGCGGATCCTGATCGTACAGTGCCTCAGAACTCAGAACTCAGAAAATTGTATGGTAGTAAAAGCATTAAGCTTAACAATAACCATAGGATGACAGGTATATGGAACATATAAAAAATATATAAAAAATATAAATTATCTCAAAAATCATTAGGGACACTCGCAAACCGCATGGTTCGTCATAAACTCATCGAGTTTGGGAGCGAAAACCTCAACAGATTCTGATCGTGTGATTTTTTCAGGCAAATAGTTCCAAGTGAAACAAATTCTTACGGAGAAAAAATTACGACGAATATCCAATCGAGAATGCGGAATGCTTAAAGCCTTTGAATGTGTACGTGTTCGTGTAAGGTCATTGGGCTTTATCAAGTGTTTAAGGAGATGGTTTACAGAATGCAGGATTTTGAAGGTCAACATAAGGTCACTACGTATCCGCCGTTGGGTAAAATCGTGTAGGTTCATTTTTACCATTGGATCTGTGAACGGCAAATTTCTGTACCGGGAGACCAACTTTGTAGCACGACGATAAATCCTGTCGAGTAGTTCGATATCCTTCCTCAGACATGGTGTCCAGGCTTGGATGGAATATTCCACAACAGGACGTGTTAATTACCCGGGGTAGGGTTTCGGGCGTAAAAATCCGGAATATTCTTTGGAGAAGACTCAAGATACGGCAAGCTTTATTGTACACCATCCCGCAATGATGTCCAGGCTTAAGGTTAATCGAAACCCAGATACCAAGATCTTTTTCTGCTGTGGTCCAGACGAGATCTTGCGTGCCAAGCTGATACGTGTGGTGCAGAGATTTTCCAAGCTGCAGCATTTTACATTTCGCAGGGTTGAATTGTAACTTATTTAACTGGGACCAACGAAATAAGATGCTTAGATCCCATTGTAATGCCATACAGACATTAACAGACCTGACACGTTTCCATATTTTAATATAATCGGCAAATAGTATCAAGTTGCATCCAATATTCTCTACTATATCATTCATATACACCAAGAATAGAAGAGGTCCAAGCACCGAGCCTTGCCGAACTCCACTCGTGACGTCTATTTTTCTAGATGGGGTGCTGCCAACGCGAACTTACACGTGTCTATCAGTAAGATAGTCCCTTATCCAATTTAGCAATATTCCCGTTATTCCATAAGACTCGAGCTTTTTGATTAAGATGTCATGGTTGACTGTATCGAAAGCTTTGGAAATATCGATGTAGCAAGCATGTACAGCTTCACGTTCGTCAAGTGCCTTGGTCTTATCCTCGAACGTTGTAAGAAGGTTAGAAAAGCAGCAACGATCTCTTCGAAAACCGTGTTGTGCTGCGGTCCAAATGTTTTGGTTTTCAAAATGTTCTCTTATGCGCGCAGTCACAATGCGTTCAACCGTTGCTCACGCCACTAACTTGCATGACTTTAAAACGAAATTAGACGAATTTTCATTGCATTATTCGTTTCCAGAACACTTATATACTGTTTATTCTATGTTTTTATATTGTTTATACACTTAAATTTCAATTTTTCCATCCTATGGTTGTTGTTAAGCTTGTTGCTCTTTAGACCAATAAAAACCTTGAATTACCTTGAATTAATTTAGAGATCACCGGAAGTAACGTTACCGGTCTATAGTTTGCTGTGTCTGAACGGCTACCGCCTTTATGAATGGGAGTTATTATCCCAACTTTTCATTGCCGTGGTATTTTTTCCTTCATTTAAGTTGAGATTGAATATGCGAGTGATAGGAGCAGTCAAAGCAACGCGACACCTGCGAAGTATGGCGGGGGTAATTTTGTCTGCGCCTGGCGACTTCTTTTCGTTTAGTTGACAAATTTCCCGCCAAACCATGTATTCGTTGATAGTCATTTCACTCAGTAATTCGAAATGTGGCGAATTTGGTTAAACTTGATATGGGATACAACGCTTGGGATTGAAGACAAATGAGTAAAACGTTGCTAAAGCATCTGCGGTATCTTGGGCAGTGTGGTTCAATCCATTAGGTGTTGGTACAGAAAAAACACCTGGTTTGGTTCATTGACCATCTTGTAGAGAAGCTTGGGATTCTTCTCCATTCTCTTAAGCAAGTTCCATTGAAATTGCATGCGATCGTCTCTTACAAAAGTCGTGACTTGATTCCGTATCTTACAGAATCGCTTCCAAGTTGCTTCCGTATCAAACTTCTTATGAGTCACCCAAGACTCTCGCTTAACAGCTAACCATTTCTTCGTTCTACTCCGAATAACAATCTGGTTGTTGTAGCTACATTTGTGTGGTACAGAAATCGAGTTTTCGTAAATATTCAAATTCAGATAATTTAGAAACGAATTGTAATATAAGTTCAAACAGCAAGAAACCGTTCGTGTTGTGTGTGTGATGGAGCTGCATGGAAATAAGTATTATTGCAATTTAATATTTTTAGAAGATTGACAAAGCACTTGGTTTATTGCCTAACAAAAGAATATTTACATAGAATAATCAATATAATGCAAGTGTTTATTTTGCAAAGTGTTAAAGAAATGTATGAAGTTTAATTGTATTATTTGTATCATATTGTGGTAATAAATTTTATATTTTATAATTTAATCCTTCTTTTTCTGGATTTCACACAAGATATGAATTTAAGGGTTTCATTGAATAAGTAAACTCATTTGACCTGGCTTAGCACCAATAAATGTTTTTTAAATAAATTAATTGTAAAATCTTTTTACTGTGCAATCTGGAACAGTCACAGAGCGAAAAGAATCCATTGTAGACCAATAGGCAGACTTGAGTGGATTGCATGCACTGTTAGGCTGAAATGTCAGGATCCATATAACATATTTTCTTGATTGAATATATTGAAAGATATTAAAAAGTTGATAGTGAATATTTTTGCACATTTGTAAAGCTAAGATTTTAAAATAGTTCAATAAAGAATAATGTATATTTCAAACGTTTGATGAAGTTGATCTCTTTCCGCTATATATTTTGTAGAAGGTGTTGTGCATTTGTAGAGGTTGTGAGATATCAAAGCATAGTGTGGCTCACATTAAACACACTAATACACACCACATCCAGCTTCTGGCTGTTTCTCTTCATCCGGCGAAAAAATTAAGATTGGGTTATGTGAGCCTTGAACAAATGGATGAGTGGTAAACAAAGTTATAATTTAATGCCACTGTTGCATTGGGTTCGTACAACGAACCACGATGTTCAAACACAGAATCACATAATGATACGTGGTCAAGCACTCAAGGCGCTTATGGATGACCGAAGTGTTGTTTTGCTCACATCCCTCGAAATTACAATCCACTACCGGTTACTGGCTGTTTGCCGTCATCATGTTAAGACAGTAATATTGGGTTCAGTTAGCCTTCAAACATTTGTGTAGTGGTAAACAAAGTTATACTTGAATACCACTTATAAATAGGGTTTGTAAGATGGACTAAAAAGTTAAATTATAGATTCACAGTGTGATCCTTTGTCAAACGATCAAGGTTCTCAAAATGACGGAAGTATTGTGTTGCTCACATCCCCAGCACTTGTCCTCCACAATTCGTTTCTAGCTGTTTGTCGTCATCAAGTGGAGACACTATGCTCAGTTTAGTGAGACTTGAAACAGTGGTGAAAATGTAAACGAAGTTAGAATTCGGGGATATATTTTCCAAAATTGGGCAAATTAGTTGTTTGAAAACTTGGGAAACATGAAATCGACATGCTCTTGTGAGGTGATTCTATGGTCGACATCGACCGGAGGAGGAAAACAAAAGTTATAAACGTAACAGCAAGTTTTTTTCAATATTGAACTTTTCTGAGTAATTGTAGTGCCCGAATGATGACCTGGTATATGTGGATTAAGCCGTTAATAGCTATTCCACGATTTCTTATAAATAATGCAAATTTTCGATTTTGGGTGTACGGGCATTTGGCTTAGGTCATTAATAATTCTGATTTTATCATTTTAAACAATTTCTTTAGCATGAAAATCAACTTTATTAGGATGTTTCTGTATCGAAGCATAGTGTTAGCGCACATGTCATTCAAATGGACACGGCTGTATATTAATCGTAGTATGCCAAACTCCAAAACCATACCGGGGGATTTTTAGGACTAATCGATTTTTAGTATCACCGACAACGTGTATGATATCAATATGCATGATCGGAATTTTAGCTAAACCGAAGTACTCTATAGAAGCCGGTGTAACTTGACTTTGAAAGTTGCTCGACTTTTAACCCGGAAGACTAAAACAACCTCATAGGTCGAGTTAAAACCAAAATTGTTTACTCATTGGAGTATACAAAATCAGAGATCTGGATCTAGCAAGTTTGGTCTATCTACCTGATTAAGTTTAGAACACTCTTTGTTGCCATCTATACCTTCCAAGTGGTATGAAAGTACAATAAATAGTTATATTTACATCCGCTGTTTTAAAATCTGTTTAGCTCACACACATCAGCGAGAGACCCTTGCGCGCAACGCCTATAAATTTGCGAGTAACATGAGTACCAAAGAAACCTTTTATCATCTACTTCAATTCAAGTACGAATCTCTAACTCAAAAGCCAAAACAAATAGTATAAAGTAGCTTTACCTGTGTCAAAATACAAATACTTCTCAACAACAAACAGGTGATTAGATAGCTGCTTGAAGAGAGGCAAACTCTTTTATTACCAATTAACTTGCTCGTATGGTGCGGGATACATTGGCCGATCGATGCGGAAACAGGACATCACCCAATTTATATGCACGAAAATAGTTTCAGAACGTTGAATAGTTCAATTGGTCGACACGGGCCACCGAGTAAGAGCCTGAGTATGCGTTCTCTGTGGTTTGCATGGTTACCCTCAACGTGTCAAGAAGACTTATCTGGGGTATTCTGAGGTTGCCGAGGCAATAGACATCGATATAGTTAAACCCAATTTTATGCGTTCAATGGCGATTGGTTCGTCATCTCCAATTACCATGGCCAACATCGACCAGACCAGTTTAATCAATATCGTGTGACATTGATATCCACCTAATGCTCGTTTTCGATCACATTCACTGTGTACGTTTCACTGTTCTCATGCGTGTATTGTAGAGCTTGATGTGCTATACCAAAAAGAATATCGTTCGCTCTATTTATCTTGTTTACTCACAAAAATGAGAATCTTCAGTCATCTGAAATTCATTCGGAAATCGTGATTAGACTTGATTTTAAACCGTAATATTTTTTCAAACAGATACTTTCCAGCGGGAAGTCGGTTTACATATACACTGATTATCCATGCGCTAGTGACGGGGCTCCTGAGTATAAAATAAACACGGCCTCTGGGGAATATTGCACAGTATTTACCCCTTCAACCACACAATTATCAATTTTGTTGATGCTTGATCCAGCACAAACCTTCGAAAGCGGGGATTATTTGGAAATAATAAAACGTGAGTCGTTTTAGTGTAGAGGAGTGAATATTACATTTCATGTATCCTTTTATCACAATTTCCAAATATTATGAGAGGGCAAAATGTTTCGATCCATATGGAAAAAGAATAATATATTCTGCGTGAAGAACGGATGAAAAGCATCGGTTCTACCAGTCATGAAACAATTTTTTCTATCATATTTCCATTCTTTAAACTCACTAGAGAAGCGATACACTAATTGCTTTTGAACGTACGGAGATATTGGATAGCAACACCTGTATGATGTCCCAATTAAATAATGTGATTCGCTTCAAGAATTATATTTAACCTTGGCTTTGATTTCTAACCTTTTTTCACCAATTTAACATTATCTCTAAACTCACTGAACCAAATCCAATCGACTCCACATCGGTAAAATTTGGGAATCGCATGCAATGTGGACGTGATTGGTATTGTACATTGTAAATCATTTATCGTGTATCAACACACGGAACTCGGTTAGGAAAATCTGTTTAATTTTGTGTGTGTGAACAACGCAGTTAGTTGTGCGAACTAAATTTAACACTGGCTGAAAATACTATTTTTGTTTACCACATTTCCAATGCTTCACAACTTAGTTAACCTAAACTCACTGTGTCCACATGTTAAGGGCAATCAAGCAGTAACTGGCTGTCTTGTGTATGTGAACGTGAGATCAAAGCAACACTATGCATTGGTTTTTCACAATCGTCTTGAGTGATTGACCAGTGGTCCCTCTATAATTCTATATTTATTAAAACCGTTGAAAGGAACCCGGTTGATCGATTACCCAAAGGCCTAATGATCAATTTATTTACATTCCGTTTTTAGTTTTTCCGATTAAACATAATTTTGACATATTTCGGGTATATTTCGTGACATGTTAAATGAGAACATATTTTTAAAGACAAGCGACAAAAGTTTAAATATATCATATTCATTTAAATTTTCAAGTTTCGTATAAAACATGTCCCATTCTCTTAGTTTTGTTTCGCGATAATTCAAATTCAACAAACAAGATACGTAGATATTGCAAGAATCGTAATATCCTATGAATATGACTACACGTGCTTCGTGTGCCAATGTGTACAGTTGAAATATTAGTGGGTTTTTTTGGAACTTGTAATTTGTTAGCGAAGCTTGATTGCGTGGAATGCGAGCAGAAGGACATATTTCAT